>JACCIB010000272.1:0-208731 GCA_018906965.1 Philotrypesis tridentata
ATTAGATTAACCAGCGAATTATCCGCACGCGTTAGATCGGAAAGTTTTTTTTCCTGGTGCGTGAATACAAGGAGTGTCGTGTAATCGCATACTCGCACCGAATAATTATTTCGTGTACAAACTCAGAGCTGCTCTCTGCGACAGTCACGGAAAATACTGCCGAGCCCTGCGCAAACAATTATTGCGCGGATAAAATTATTATTAATCAGTATAATTAATTTAATATATTACTAATTTTATAATATTAATTATTTTACTATACCATATAATTTTCTTTTACATTCATTATTATATTATTTCTATTCATTTCAATTTATGTAACCCGCATGATTTGGGAAATTTCCTTAACTAAACCATTGTCTGCCTCAGCCAAACCACACTGACGTTAACAGTCTGCACGTCAAAAGTGGAATTATATTTTTTGTTTCCATACAACCCTTTCATCAGAATAGACCGGGGATTTAAGTTTTTTTCTCCACACCCTGCCAAGGTCGAGAGCAAAACTCTCCCTCCCCGAATTTACAGTAGTTAGGGACTTGGGAATCAGCTAGAGACAGCCATAGCCAAGGTTGAGAAATTCTCCCTTAATACCGATCAGAGATCAGACGAAGACATAATTTTGAAGATTAGATAATAAATAAACCATTCCGAAACAGAAGATACTAGTATTGACGATGGATGAGAGGCAGAATCATTATCAAATAATGCAAGAACTGCGCAAAGACAGGCGTGTCAGACACCTACATAGAGACATCGAGAGAATGACACAGACGGACGTTTTCGAACAATTGGTGAGCGATCGAGTGAGCAGTATAGGGTCTGTGGAACTTCTCAAAGATAGGCTACTACGCTTGAGAATCAGAGAAAGCCAAATAGACCAAGCCCCATGGTACGAATGGGATGAATATGGTCGCGTGCCACCGAGTACAATGGAGAACATGTTACTCGCACCGAAAACAGTGCTGAGGAAAAATCAAACACAAGCAATTCCAGTATCCGTGAGTGACAACAACTACCCTGCCACAGCAAACGTCAGTCTTGGACAAATACAGAACGTCACTGTACGTCAGATCCACAGAGTAACCAACGTGATGCAGGGGCATGAACAAGGACTCCCGTACAGAGTGCACCAGTCGCACGAAGTACAACAATTTATGGATGTGCCGGTAAAAACCAACTCATCAAGAGCCTTCCAAGGACCTGAGACACATACCATGACAACTCCGTCAATTGCAGCAACTCATACAACTCCGAAATCAACGGGAGCGATCCCAAAATTCCTAGCCTGAACCGCAATTTACCCACAGAAGACAACGCCTCAGCAGACGAAACACAATACAGCGTATATCAGTGGAATACACCGAAAGATCATAGGAATAGCACACCGAGACAAACGAATGAGCAGCCAAAGCCGTGCAATGCAGAATCAGAGCGAGCCTCCGAAGAACCGAGACTAAGATCTACCAATTACGACTTTCCAGTCAATAATGAACGACGAGAGAGTGGTCAGAATAACGTGGCAATCGACTACGGTCAAGAAAAGGATTGGGCAGATCCCGTACGAGATGCTCCTCCCCCGACAAACCCAAGACCTCGCACGAGCCTTCCTACGAACCCAGGCTCACGAACGAGGGGAAATGAATCTAGAAGAGGAGGAAACAGACACGTCCTGGAGCACACATACCCAAATCCCTACTTCACCGAACGATTTCAACGACAGCCACAAATACAAACACCGCCCGCACCTGTATACAGCGTTGACCAAGAGAAATCCAGCGACAGTGAAAACGAAAGAGCATCAGGTGGTAGAAGACATAAAAAGCAGAAACACACCACAGCCAGAAGTCATAGAAGCGAACACGAAAGACGCGATCGACGGAGAAGGAAGAGCTCGAGTAGTTCATCAAGTAGCGAATCATCAGAAACCAGTGACTCAGATTACAGTCCCTCGCCAAGCCGTAGGACGCCAAGACGAAGAACCCGTAGTGGCCAGAGACGACGCCGAGGAAGTGAAACCAGTAGAAGTCGGGAAGCAGAAAGAAATACAATAAATAACCTTACACAGTATGCCTCCAAACTCCAAATTCTGAAGAACTACGACGTAAAGTTTGCAGCCGAAGCCCGAGACAACGCAGAGGAATATATATCGAAGCTTACAGATATAAAAACAAGCACAGGACAAAACAGTAAGCAGATGCTAGAAATCATCTCATACACTCTGACAGGCCGAGCCGCACTGTGGTACAAAACGGAGAAAGAGGATTTCCGTAACTGGCAAGATTTCGAAGAAGCCTTCAGACAAAGATACTGTAAACCGATGTCGTCGAATGACATAATGGACGAACTATACAAGAGAACACAGGGTAAAGGAGAAAAACTCGATGCATATATTACAAGCTTCAGATATATAGCCGATCATCTAAGAAAGCCTCTAAGGACAAAGAAACAGATCAAACTCCTTATGAAAGGGCTGAGACCTGAATATAGAAGGGCACTGAAGAACAAACACATCGAAACGTATCATGATTTGAAGAAATACGGTCGAAGGTATGAAGAGCAAGTAGAGGAAGATATAAGATATACACCACCCCCACCGGTGGAGAAATCTCGTTTTCCTGCCGTAGCCTGGACACCGGCGCCCAAGCCTAAGGTGGCCGCAGTGGAGGAAGTAGGTGAGGTAGCCGCTGCAGACGCAAGCTCAACGCCACCCAACCAAGGGAAAAAGGGGAAAAAGAACAAAGCGCCGACACAGCAACCATCTCTATCACAAACGGGCCAACCACCCGCGAACACTCCGCCAACGCCACCACAGCTACCGCCAGCAGAACCTGTCTACGCAGCACAGGCAACGTATACAGGAAACTACCAACAACCGCTACAGCGCACACCACCGCTAAACACAGCGCCACCGACGCAAACGTCCAACGCCAGACCAGGCAACCAAGCCGACTACGTAGGTGCATGTTACACATGCCACCAAACCGGACACCGTGCAGCTAACTGTCACCTAACGCAGTGCTTCTATTGCAAACAGATGGGACACCAGTTGAAAAACTGTCCGGTAAGGCCAGAGCCGACTTGCCAGGTTTGCGGGAATAAAGGTGCAAGATTCCAAACTTGCCAAACGCCGATGTGCGCTCAAATCAGAAACGGTTTGGGAAACGCGCAGGCGGGAGCAGCACAGGGGCCGCTAACTCCCCCGCCACCACCACAAGCCCCACTTCAGCAACAGTCGCAATCACAGCGACCCCCACAGGCGCAACAAACCCCACAACCACAGTCATCAAACCCCCTTTGGAGCCAACTCCCACGTTAGGGCGTTTGGTGATAGAAAAGACTGACTTTCCTGTTCGGACGTCAGTCTTGGAAGGGGGAGAGAGTGGCATGCTGCCACTAAAACAGAGTCAAGTAGATACAACACCGAAGAAGCCACAGCCGAGAGTATCAATACCGAGAATTGGAAGTTCTAACCTAAAGCTAGCGGTAGACAAACAAATCAAGGGATAGGAGCCTATTTCACCCCTACCTCAAGTGAAGAAAAACCGGAAAAACATAACCAAACAGGGAACAACCGCAATGGAAAAGAAGAGCACCAAGCACGAGGTATTGAAAAATTCCTGGAAGTAAGAGGAGAGCAGAGAAAGAAAACTAGTCTTAAGCAAGAGAGTGCCGCAGACAAGCCGAACTCACTAGACGAGGATAAGGAAGTCACGACACAACTGAAGAAATTAGAAGTCCGAGTAGAAAGGATTGCGGAAGCCACGCCAAACGGGACGCCGGTTGAGCCTCTGGGGAGTAGCAACGCTACGAGGAAAATATCCGAGTTAGAGGTTAAGAGAAATCTGAGAAATCCGAGAAATCCGAGCCAGAGAGAAAACCCGAGAAATCAAAAAACTTGAGTGCGGAGGAGTTTGCAAAACTCAACCTGGACGCATGGAGAAAAAGAGTTGAGGAGAAAAACTTAGAGTTGAATCAGAGATACTTGTGTGCACCACCCGCGAGCCTGAGCCGAGCTACGTCGCACAAAGAGGAAGAAACACCTGTGAAGGCAGCCACAGATCGCCTGACTTGGGCGATGGATTCAGGGGAAACCCGAAAGAACGCCATGGAAAAAGATGGAGCAGTACAAGAGCAACTGAAGAGAGTATCAGTGTTGGACAATTTCAACGACGATTTCGACAT
Organism: Philotrypesis tridentata; assembly: GCA_018906965.1. Lineage (NCBI taxonomy): Eukaryota > Metazoa > Arthropoda > Insecta > Hymenoptera > Pteromalidae > Philotrypesis > Philotrypesis tridentata. The sequence goes on from JACCIB010000272.1 coordinate 4,183, forward strand.
GGATAATCGAAGCTGCGACGTGGCTGGAAGAAGATAGTAGCGATACGGAGGAAGAAAAAGAGTATGAGCAACTGGAAACAATAGAGAGAGCACTAAACTTACTGGGTACCAATAACCCCGAGCCGAAGGACGACACCACCCTTGTCGACGTGCCTAGCTCTATGAAGGAGGATGATGGAGAAATTGCGGGAATCACCGTTGATAATCGGAATTACTTACGAGTTATCCTCGCAGGGGAGCAATACAGGGCGCTCTTCGACCCGGGAGCAGTTGTATCATTGGTAGGACCAGAGATAGCTCAGCGTCTCGCTAGTCGGCTTCGCAACGCAACAGCCCACATCCAGACGGTCACGGGAGCCCGAACACCAATCTTAGGATATTTGGATATCCGATTCGACCTAGAAGGAATCCCCAGCACCATATCAGCCAGAGCCGTACAGGAAGTCCAACACCCAATACTGTTGGGAAAAGACTTCAGCGACACGTTTAGAATAGACACAGACCATAGAGGCTGGTGGAGAGCCAATTCAGGGCCGTGGAGGGAGTTTGACCGGCGAAGCGACCAGCCAGTAGCTGCAATCTACGCTGAGTGCGCAGGCATATTAGAGTTAGAAGTAGAAGATCGACAAGAGATAGATAGAATCGTGAAGGAGATACTACCAGAGTATTCTCCGGACGTCCTAGGCTTCACCACAAAGACCGAGCACCACATCCAACTCACGGATGAAACGCCGATCCGTCAAAAGTGGATAAGGAAGTCCCCGAAGAAGTTAGCTGCTATACAAGCGGCCGTAGAGGAACTTTGGAAACTAGGCGTCATCGAAAACTCCGCCAGTGACTTTTGCAGCCTACCTGTACTCGTGCCGAAGCCAGATGGTACGGAGAGATTTTGCGTTAATTACATCGCAATCAACGCCGTGACCAAGAAGGACAGTTATCCGCTGCCACCTATGACGATGATCCTCGATCGGTTGCGAAACGCCAAATACCTCAGCAAAATAGATCTCCGGCAGGCGTATTTCCAAGTGAAAATGGAGGAGAATAGCAAGAAGTACACCGCCTTCGCCGTGCCAGGCATGGGGTTGTTCCAATTCACCAGAATGGCGTTCGGCCTTTGCAACGCCCCCGCAACGCTGCAGCGTCTCATGGACGCCCTATTTGGCCCTGCCGTAGCCCCATTTGTGTTTGGGTATCTCGACGATGTCGTCATAGCCACAGAGTCCGTCGAAGAACATAAACATTGGACTAAACACGTGCTGAAAGTACTGGTAGACGCAGGTTTGACGATCAATCCGAAAAAGTGCAACTTCTGTGTAGGAGAAATTAAGTACCTGGGGTAAATCCTCGACAAAGAAGGGCTACGCCCTGACCCCGAGAAAATAGCACCGATATTGCAATACCCTGTGCCTAAAACACCTACACAAGTCCGCCGATTGTTGGGCCTATTTGGATGGTACGACAAGTTTGTGAAAGACGCATCCGACTTAAAAGCGCCTCTCACAGCGTTACTCCATAAAAGCCGAACATGGTCATGGGAAGAGGATCAGCAGGAGGCCTTCCAAAGTATCAAAAATGCCTTAGCCTCAGCCCCGGTATTAGCAAGACCGGATTTCACGAAGCCTTTCTGCATACAGTGCGATGCGAGCAACATCGCGGTTGGGGCCGTTCTCACTCAAGAATTTGACGATGGAGAACATCCAATAGTGTTTGTGAGCCGAATGTTGACCAAGGCCGAGCGAAATTACACTACCACCGAGCGAGAATGCCTAGGGTTGATCTGGGCCATTAAGAAGCTGAGACCGTACGTCGAGGGATATCACTTTACGGTAATTACCGACCACAGCGCGCTCAAGTGGCTCAGAAATTTAAAAGAGCCGACGGGGAGGTTAGCCCGATGGGTTGCGGAGATACAGCAGTGGGACTTCGCGATTGAACACCGCCCGGGGAAAGAACACCAAGTACCCGATGCCCTATCGCGTATGTTTGAAGCCGAGGTAGCCGCCCTGGGAGAGACAGTTGGCAGATGTCCTAGAAAATCCCAAAAGGTTCCCAGAGTGGCGGGTGATCGACGGAAGACTTTACCGGTATAAAATAGATCCGATAATAGAGCCTATCACGCGAGGGGAAGATGGGTGGAAGCTTGTAGTCCCCGAGGAGGAAAAGGAGAGCGTACTTTCGACTGCCCATGACGCCGCAAACTCTGGACACATGGGGATCGACAAAACGTACGACCGCCTAGCCCGAGAATATTTCTGGCCAGGCATGTATAGGGACGCATACCGATACGTAAACTCCTGTCTCTCGTGTCAGCAGTATAAAGTTAGCCAACAGGGGCCCCAGGGATTAATGGGGAGAAGGATAGTTGAAGAGCCCTGGACAGTGGTAGCAGCCGACATGATGGAGTTTCCCAGGAGTAAAAGCCAAAACAAATATCTGCTAGTCTTCGAAGATCTCTTCTCGCGGTGGATCGAGGTCAAGCCACTAAAAAAGGCAGATGGGAAAGCTGTATTACAAGCATTCGAAGAACTGATTCTCTTCCGATGGGAAACTCCCGAATACCTCTTAACCGATAACGGTACGGAATTTGTTAACAAAACCCTCACCCCCGCCTTAGCCGAATACGGGGTTGTGCATATCACGACCTCCCCGTATCACGCCCAAGCCAACCCGGTGGAAAGAATTAATAGAACCCTAAAAACCATGATCGCGATGTACGTAGAGAGTCACCAGGATTGGGACAAGCGGTTACATGAGCTGAGACACGCGATCAACACAGCAAACCAGGCCACGCTTAGAACTTCACCGGCCTTCCTTAATTTCGGTCGCCATCCCACCCCGGTAGGGAGCTTACGACGGAAGAAGGAGATGGAAGGTGGCCCAAGCGTAGATGTAGGAAAGCCAGAAGAGTGGTCGGAAAGGATGAAGAAGCTAGATGCCCTGCGCGAACTTGTAGCCAAGTTTATCGATAGAGAAAGGGAGAGACAGAGCCGAGCGTATAACAAGTGGCGTAAGTTTGCAGAGTTTTCAGAGGGAGACTTGATATTACGGAAAGCGCACCCGCTATCGAATGCAGCAGCGCACTTCGCAGCTAAGCTCGCGCCAAAATACGAGGGCCCCTTTAAAATAATAAAGAAGATATCACCCCTTGTATATGAACTGGAAACGGAGGGCGGAAAGGGGCGGAAGATAGCCAAGGTCCATGTTAGTGATTTACGGAAGTACATCCCACCGCGTCTTGGTCACCTCCCTATTCCTAACCCGAACCCCCGTGATGTATCCAAAAAGTAGTACTAGCAGGTGCCGTGAGTGCCAGATGTTTATGTGAAGTAACGCATGTAAGTAACAAGGTGATGGAAAACTGTGCTGTCCTAAGAATATCCGCGAACCCGTAATAAAATAAGATTGATTATAGGATGAGTGACTACAACCCCCATAGCGCCACCTGCGACGGAGGAATGGAGGAAGAGCAGCGTCTGAGGGAGGAGCTCCTCCGACAGACGGCTGCTCGCCGAGCTGCCCGCGAAAGGGAGCCACTCCAGGAGACCGCCGAGGCCATGGAGGACGATGAAGTGCCGGCCACCCGTCCCGCACCCCTAGGGCAGGACGCCTCAGACGATGGGGCAGCCCTTGTGGGACCGGACGACCCGGAGGGAGACCTGCAGTGCTGCGTCTCCCTGGAGGAGGAGGCCGACCTCCTGCGGGAGTCGGAGGAATCCGCCGCCCCGACGACGACCCTCGAGCCACTACCACCCACTAGGGACTACACCTTAGAGGGAGCAAGGCCCAAGGAGCCGCGACGGGGCCCCCGCGCTGTCAACATCCCTCCGCGCATCGCCAACGCCGCCCCCTCTACACCGGGACTGGCACCGGAGACTCCCCCCTGCACGGCCGGAGAGCCTATTCCCGGTACGGGGGATAGTCTGCAACGAGCCAGCTCGGTGTGGGCACGGCTGGGCGCGCGTCACGGCGAGGAGGAGTTCCCACGGGCACCCAGGCCCAGATGGAACTGGACCGAGATCCAGCGCGAGGGCGACACCCGAAGGGAAGGAGCGCAGACGCAGCGCCACCAGCCGGCCGTAGAGCGCGACTCCGGCGTAGCGAAGGAGGTAAGTTTGCCAGCCGTGGAGCTCAGCTCCGGCGTAACGGGGGAAACGAGTTCGCCAGCCGTAGAGCGAAGCTCCGGCGTAGAAGGAGAAGGGGAGGTGCGGCCCCAACCGTACGGGCGGTTGGACGAGCCGCGGATTATAGATGTGCCGTTCCGCGAGGAGGACCTAGAGCCCCAGTACAGGGGCCCTTACGCGTCGGTACAGGTGTTTGAGGGCGGACAGGGGCAGGAGGACTGGGACTTGGAGGACGGCACCCTCACGGTCACCACCTACCGGCCGGCCGAGCGCCTTCCCCCGCCACCACACGAGCCGGAGAGGAGAGCCCGCTCCAGGAGGCGCAGGGGACGAGGCCCGGCGCAGTGGACGGCCGAGGATTATTTCCCGGCAGTTGAGGAGCCCCGCCGCCCGCGTGAGATCACGCCACCAGGCCCCCCAATCCGGAGCGAGCCACTGCCTGCCCCCGCGCGTCCGTCGGTAACACCCGACGCACCCGCTGCCTCCACCTCACCGCCACCGACGCCCGATACAGCGGCAGCACCCCCGGAGGGGCAACCGCAACCGCGCCGAGAGAGGAAGCGAGGCAGGAGGAGCCACGTCAAGGTGACGGGCCTGAGGTTTGACGGGCTGAGGGCGCTGCCGCACAACCCCGCCCTTGACCCTCCCCCGTATACCTGCTTCAATTGCTGGCAGCGCGGTCACGGACATTTGGACTGTCCCCGGCCCAGGGTCCGGACCTACTGCCACAATTGCGGCAGGAACGGGGTAGAGGTGGACGGCTGCCCTCGCTGCGCCGACCGCTACCGCGAGATGGCCACAGGGTTGGGAGAAGAGCTGGAGGAGAGCCGGCAACGGGCTTTTGGCGCCCCTGCCACCGACGCCGCCATCGCCGGACCCTCGACCGCTCCAACCGCCACACCATCACCCCCGGCCAGCATAGCGGACCCGCCCCAGGCCAAAAAGAGGCGCCCGAGTCCACCAGAGACACGGCCAGTGCCCCGGCCCCGCGCCGTCGTGTCCCTCCCCACCGAGCCACAGCCCATCCCGAGGCCTCGCACCACCACCCCGTCGACCGGCCCTGGAACCATCGGCGAGCCTAGCGCCCGGGTGGCGCCCTCAGAGGTCCTCAGGATCCTGGAAAGGGTGGAGGATCTGCCCCAGCACCTGCGGGAGGCGATCTTCGAGAGGATTTTCACCCCGGGGAGCCTACGAGAGAGCAGAGAGAAGTAAAGGTAGGCGTCTCTGTTCCGTTTTATCCATATCTATTCTGTTCAATATAACCCGGAGAAACCGAGTAAGAGAGACTCGCCGAGCGAAGGAGAACGACTTCAAAGCGGAAACAAGGAACACCGAGGTAGTTTATTCGTTTCAGCAATACCCGAAGGTAGCAGAGGCCCAACACAGGGGAGAGAACAGTTACTAACCACTAACTCACAGTCGGGGAGGGCCCCTGCAGGAGAGCGCTCAGCACCCCTAGTCTGGAAAACCTAACAATGCAGGGCATTGAAGGTTTGGAAGGGGGAATGCGACGGAGAATCCGTCGTTGAAAAGCTGAGTGACTCTCCTGCAGGCACCCGAAACCGAGCAGAAGAATATGCTCTAATGGCAACGGGTGCTTACAGGAGAAAACAGCTGAGCCGTAGCCAGGCGCCGGCACTGAGCCGCGCCGTAGGAGAGAGAGAGAGAGAGAGGGAGAGCGCACGAGAGCAGCAGCCAGCCGAGTCGCCGCCGTGACGTCACGGCCGTCGAGCAGCGAGAGAGCGCGCGAGGAGTGGGAGCGCCGCTGACTACTATACGCGGCCGCGCGCGGCGCGCAGAGCCAGCAGGCGCACCGCTGGGCCGCAGCCACCGCCATGACACCGCCGAGGAGCACGAGGCGACGGCGAACATAGCCAGCGCATGGCGCTACAGCGAGCGGCGCGACGAGCGGTTGAGCCGCGTATATTATAGCGAGCGCGTGCGTATGTGTGTGTGTGAGCGCGCGCAGCACGACGCGTGCCGAAGAGTATGTGAGTGCGAGAGAGACGGCACGATGCCGCCGCGGAACTCGAAAGAGTGGAGGCTACTGAGCCCCGTATGTAACGCGAAATGTTATTGGCGGTCGGAGTGGAGGCGCCAGGGCTCTCCACAACGGCAGTAAGCGAACGAGTGTGCCGAAGCCAGAGCGTGAGTGGAAAAAAAAATAAAGACGAGAAATTTGTAAATTGCCGCGGCCGATCACGTGACGATTGTACACTAGTGCAAGCGTGTATGTGTGAGATCGCGAGATAGAGCGCCGAGACGAGTGAGCGAGCGGGCAGTACTGAGCCAACCTCCTCGTGAGTAGCACAGAGCAATCCAGAGTTTTTGAGAGTTTTTTTTGAGTTTTCGCCCAGCAGCCTTCTTCACCCGCGCGCAACCGCGTCTCGCCTGTATTCGCGTCGTCGATCCACAGAGTACGAGACAACGACCGTACGCGAGGAAGCCTGCAGTCAGTGTAGTAAAGTAATAAAGGAAATTCAGTACAATTCTAAGTGTTAAAATTTATATACCACAAATTACCGGCTCAAGCGACCCGCGAGATAAGGAGTCTCAGCCGAGGCCCGAGCTTGTGAGTGAGCCATCAGTGTCGCGTCAAGGCGCCCGCACACCCCGGAAAAATAACAGACGCGACCTGTAGCTCGACTCAGGACCGCGGAGGGGAAGGCCCCAGCGCGAGCGCGAAACACTCCCCGGGAGACGCACCGACGTGCCTCTCTCCTCTTCGTATCGCCCGCCACAGCCACCAGCCCCGCCGTGTCACAGTATGCGACTCGTCTTTTGCGGGGAATTTCTCCTAGTAACTCTCCTCCGTGGCGAGACATCCTGGTCACCAGTGAAGGGGGTGGGCAGGGATGCGTGGGTTCTTGGGGGAATGATGCTGTGTATTTTGATTTCTACGGAGGTTTATTTGGTTGGTTTCTGTGGTAGCCAGTAGTGCGTGTGTAGCGCTTGGGCTCTCAGCGTGGACTGGCACGCAGAGGGGCGTGGGGCTAGCTCGACGCTCGAGCTGCTCTCTCTCTCTCTCTCTCTCTGCCTCTCTCTCTCTCTCTCTCTCTCTCTCTCTCTCTCAACTCTCTCTGCCGAGAGGTGCTGCCACCGTGCGGGCTGTGTCCCCACACGTATGTATTACATGGCGTCAGGTTATTAACAGAAATTAAATGATTAATGAAAACTTTGCTTCAAACACCGTAAATAAGCATGAATGAAGCTCGAATTTATAGTTTGCTAGGGCGTCGACCCTCACGCTCACACTCATCCTCAAACGCTTGAGGGGTCGTTCATATGTGTCACGCATTGCATACGCAATCACGTGACCGTTTACGCGACTAAGCCGCGAGTTTTAAAATCATAAAAATTAAAAGCAATCAAGGCATTTCTGTGCGATAGGAAATAGATATAGAATTTGCGACGTAGCAATAATTATTGCTGCGTCGTGAACATTATTACACGGCCAGCTGATTCACTCTCGGCGAGGTAACAGCTCCTGTAGCGGAGCCAGCGCTCGGTGGCGCTCGCAGGAGTTGCCTCTGACCGGCCGCGTGCGGAGCGCAGGATGTGAGTTCCCGAGTCGCATCTGCGCGGCGCGCCGGCGCTCGGAAGGGGGCACCGCTGGAAGTTAGTCAGCAGCGCACGCGCGGTCACATGCACGAGGCTGCGTGTGTGTGCATGAGAGCAAGAGAGAGAGAATGATGCGCGCGAGCTGTAGCGAGAGCGGGAGAGAGTGGGAAATAGAATTTGTGGCGCGCGTGATAGCGGCGTGAGAATTTGAATTTAAAAATATTTATTACTGTACATTTTGTTGTACAAAAAATAATTAGATTAGCTAATAACTATTTAGATCTCTTGAGATTCATCTTGCAGCAGTCTTGTCTTTAGCTCTCTTTTGAATGTGAATGAGGATGAAATGGTTCTTAATGAGCGTGGTAGGTCATTCCATATGAGTGCTGATGAAATGTGGAATGACTTACGAAGCCTGGAGAGGGTAAAAGATGGTATATCTAGAGCCCTCACCTCCCCCCTCTCAGGACGGAGAGGAACGTGGGCATCGAAGTACGCTACCAAATATCCTGGCACCGCTGTGTTAAACATACGATGCAGGAAAGTGGCAGCAAAGTACTTTCGACGACCGGCGGTGGTGAGCCAATTCAACTCACGCCTGAGGGGGGAGACATGCTCGTCCCCCCTAACACCATAGATGTACCGTATTCCTGAGTTACTGAGTACCTGCAGCTTGTTGTCGAGCGTAGCGTTAATGTCACAGTAAACTAATGAACAATAGTCGATGATAGGGAACAACAGCGAGAGAATCAAATGTTTGCGCAGTCTCTGATTGGTGCTTCGCTTGAAAAAGTTTAGACGGTAAAGTAGTGTGTGGGCCCTTTTGCAGATGTGATCCACATGGGCACTCCAATCAAGTTTGGAGTCAAGCACCACTCCGAGACTGCGGACCTGGGACTCATAGGGAACTTTAGTGCCATGTATAAGAATGAAGTCATTGACAACATTTTTCAATTTATTTAGATAATAAGGTGTTCCAAAAACTATGGCCTTGGTCTTTTCTACATTTAACCTCAGACTGTTATCATTAGCCCAGCACGCAATCCTCTCGGCAACAGCAGACATTCTTGCTGAGCAAGAATCTAGCTCCTCAAGGCGGCATTGGCTATAAATTTGCAGATCATCCGCATAAATCATGTGGGAGACATCATGATCAAAGCAGTATTGAATGTCACACATGTACAGGGAAAAAAGCAGTGGTCCGAGCACGGACCCTTGAGGGACTCCCGTATTGAGCGGGAGAAAAGTGGATAGATTCCCTGTATCATCTGCGACAGCCTGCCTTCTACCAGTAAGGTAAGAGGCAAGCCAACGGATGACCTGCTTAGACAAGCAGAAGAACGGTAGCTTTCTAAGGAGCTTAGCGTGACACACTGTGTCAAACGCTTTGCTGAAATCAAATAGAAGGAGAATAGTTACTCTCTTTCGTTCCATACCAAGCCTGATATCATCAGTGAGCTTTAATAAAGCAGACTGAGTACTGTGACCAGTGCGAAAACCAGCTTGAAGGGGATCAAGAAATAGTCTGGATTCGAGATATAAAGAGATTTGCTGGTGCACTAGCCACTCCAGCACCTTGGATAGGAAACAAAGAAGAGAGATCGGACGATAGTCCTTTAGTGCCGACGGAGACGGGACCTTTGGCAGCGCCCTCATAATGGATTCCTTCCAAACCGAGGGAAAATTGGACTCCCCAAGCGAAGAATTAAATATAGAAGTGAGATAAGGGCAGATAAAAGGCAAAGCCTTCTGCACAACAACTTGGGGAATCCCATCCGGCCCCCGAGCCTGGTTGGAAAAGTGAGAAACCGCCAGCCTCACATCCTGTTCCTTAATTTCGGAAAAAGCGAAGAGCTGAGGAAAGTCAAGTTCCTCAATCCACAACAGTGCCTCATCAACTGAAGGGGACAGGGGATCTGTACAGATTTCTGAGAAAAAGTTGTTATGCTCCTCAGAAGTGAAGCGGGCAGAGATGTTACTGCGTTTAGGAGGGACAATACCGAGATTTCTCATCTCTTTCCAGATCTTTTCAGGGTCAGTAATGGAGGAGAGACGGGAGTAATAGTACTCCTTCCTCGCCCCCTCCACCGCCCTGTGGGCATCGTCCCTTACTTCACGGTAGGCCAAGAGATCCATAGGGAGTCTGGACCTACGGAAGCGTCTGTACAGCTTGTCCCTCTCAGCCACAAGGCACCGAAGCTCCCTTGTGTACCAAGGATGCTTCATACGTCCAGTAGTCACAGTAATTAATGGAGCGAAATGTTCTATGGCGTCAGTCAAGTAGGCGTTAAGAGAGTTGATATTCTCGTCAAGTGATGAATTAACAAAAGATGACCAGTCCTGTCGTTTTAGGGATTCTATCAGATCGGCCTGACTAATCCCTTTATAGTCACGGTAAGTAAAAGTTGAGTTTACAGATGGTACGTTACGGGGCATCGCAACGTCCAATGTGGCAGAGATTAAATCATGTCCGTTGATGAAGGGAGTGTCCGTCTTCCAGTAAGATAGCAAGTTAACTTGCTCATCAATTAAGCAGAGATCAAGCCAGGTGTCTGAGACTCGCTCCCCACGCAGACAATGATGCGTAGCACCGTATGGAACCAGTTTAAGGGAGTTATCCCGTATAAGATCGCGAACGAATTGTGCATCAGCAGACATAGAGAGTTGATCAGCGTTAAAATCGCCAAGCAATACTCCAGCCGCATAATTATGCACATGGTTCGCGAGCTCCTGCATAAAATTGAGAGAGAGAAAGAGAGAGCATGTGGCGCAGGCGATGATAGAGGGGAAAGAGAGAGCGCTCTCGATTATCGACCGTGATCGTGTGAGAGTGAGAGGGCGCCTGCTATCGGGCGATAGATTTGTGACGGACGATGCGTTATAGACGCGGAGTACTGTACAGGGGAACTGTACAGTACGACATGGCGATAGAGGTTTTCTTTTCAGCATAGAGGAATATGGCGGAGATTCATTGGAATATTTCAGTTGGTATTTTAGGGTCAGTATGCAGTGACGCATAAGGATGGATCCATGGAATTTGAATCTCGCGCGTCTAGTTTTCGTTATCTATAGGGGGAGCCACCGGATGGGGATCAATATTGATTGATTGATTTTTATCAGTAAAGGGGGCGCGAATTATGGAATCAGTTAAGGATATAGAGGGCGATAATTGTTTTCTTTGGCAATGAATTAATTAGGATTTGGAAAAGAGGGCGCTGGAGGAAACTCACCGATACAGGAATAGATCGGTGGTAGTTCGGGAAAACCAATAGGGGATTTTTCTAGGAAAGAGGACCAATGATGTAATTTTGGAGGCCGGGCTTGCGTTTCCGTGAAGAAGGAGGTAGGGTGGGAAAACGCGGCATCCTTCCTCGATCGGAGCGTCGGCCTCGGCCATTCCGTTCCTGGAGCCTCTCTAGAACAGTTCACTTGGTAATAATTGTCGTTTTTTCCCCTTTGGTGGACATTGTGGACTGAGCAGTTTTGGAAGGAGTCTTGAGCCGCAGAGCTGACGGAAAGTTTCTATTGGAGTTTTGGCGGAATATTTTAGAGGATTTTTGGTGAGAATTCAGAGTACTTAATATACGGGATAAATATAGAGGAAGATTCGGAGTTGTTGAGAAATACGTGCGCGGCCGATAGAGGAGACATTTCGCGCGTTTTCATCGGATGGCGGTCCTCCCTTTGTTCACTTAGAAGCAAACGTAGAGGAAACTTCGCGACCCTTTTGCTATCTAGCACGGAGAAGCAATCTTGGACTTAGTAATTTGGCCGCATGCCCATGAGTTTATTTCGAGTTTAACTTTGTTTGCCAAATGAACTAAGTGTATTAACAAAATAGAATATAACCGTATTTTATTACCTAATTTCTTTGTGTTCAACAATTTTAACCCGATTGCCACCACATTCCCACTTTCTACCATTGCAGGTTTCCACGAAGCTGGGAGAAGAAGTCAGCTGCGCGAATTATAAATTATTTTTGTACATAACTGGAATTCCCGTGCGGGCGGGAAAATTCCACGTTACAAATTATAGATTTAGATGTAGTACATTAAGCAGAGCAGTTAAATTATAAGGACGGAGAAACACTCATAGCCTAATAAAGCCTAATGACGGGGAAACACTTGCAGCAGCCATTGTAAAACATTATAAAATCGAGGCAAGCGCAAGCTGGTAGAGGGCTATAGTGATGAAAAACCCGATGGGTCTATAGGGGTACGAAAGCGATGGCTCGGCGCCGAAAAACTCATTAGCTAGGTGCCCGCGACTCTATGCTTCTCCTCGCAACACACTCATTCGTCAGCTAAGGATAGCGTCGGCAACTGATTGGAGCCTACGATCAAACAACACCATCCCCTCACCGGAGACTGGTCAGTCAGAGACGCGCCGTGAGATAGTGTAGTTCGTGTTCGGAAATTTGCTTTAAAGTTTCATCTAGCTGCTTTTAGTGAAATATACATAAATCCCGTAGAAGGTTATTCTACGGACTTGTTAACGTAAAATCAAAGTGTAGTTTTTTCTTCATTTGCAGAGATTTCTATCGCGATTGAAAGAGCATTTTTGTGCTCGTTTAAACTACCCGCGTATTTATACTACAACCTTGGTTGTATATATATCCCACACTGGTGCTAAGTGTGGGATGTATTTCAACTCAATCGCGGACAATTCAATTTAAATAAAATTTTTTTCTCGATTATTATGATCGCGATATTTCAATCTACATTTTCAAACGTTTCTAGTTGTTAAAACGTGTCAAAGATTTTGTTTTCTGCGTTCCTAATACTAGAGTCTCGTAGCACGTAAACTTACTGACTTTTGCGTGACCAAAGTTCGAGTGAATCTTCGTTAGCAAAGCTCCAGCACACCTTTTGAATAGTTGCAGATTTTGAGAGCCACGAGAGGACGCAGGCGAACTGAGATTAAAGCTTACACTAAGTTATATCCTACGGATATTAAGTGCTAATAGACATTTTAGTTTAAGTCACAAATATTTAGTGTAAATTCCGCGCTATCGTTTCCCCTCGCCAAATTTTCCTCGGTTTTCTTGGAGACAAAGGATAAATATCAGGGATTACACAGCATAAAGTCCGAGGATAACTTTATGCTGTTAACAGCTGCAAATGTAAGTTATTTTTAAAATGTTATTTTGAGTAACCACTGAGGTAGGGCATCGTATTATGAAATATATAAAGTAGTTTTATAAGACAAAGACTCTACTGCTCGATATTAATTTTAATATAATTCTAAATTTGTCTGTCTCTTCGAGCAAAAAAATTTTTTTAAAAAGATTGAAATTTAATGATTTTTTTCATAGAATATATAAGTACGTTTTGCCCCGGACTACTCGCTGGGCTCATCAGTAAGATGATAAGTAGTCCTATCTTAGACGCAACATGATATGTTGGGGATGAGTGTAACTTATAAAAAAGAATGATAAATTAAACCAGTGGATCACGAGAAATTGTGATCCATCTAGTGGAAGAATTAGGAACATTATAAGAAAAGACTCTAAATATATCCACAAGTTTCCGTACGGAGTAAGGAAATGGCCCTAACCACTTTCATACTTACTCCCGAAACATAACTTAGTGGAAATATACAAAGGACTGTTAGTAACAGAAGTCCAAATTTTATAAGACAAAGACTCTATTGCTTGATATTAATTTTAATATAATTCTGAATTTATTTGTCCCTTCGAGCAAAAAAATTTTTTTAAAATGATTGAAATTTAATGTTTTTCTAAGATAGGACTACTCATCATCTTACGAATGAGCCCAGTGAGTAGTCCGAGGCGAAACTCACTTATATATTCTATGAAAAAAATCATTAAATTTCAATCTTTTTAAAAAAATCTTTTTGCTCGAAGAGACAGATACATTTAGAATTATATTACATAAAGTAGTTATTTAGTGATAAGCTACTACTAGGCGTAAACAAGTTTTGTACGCTTAGGCAAATTGTTGTCTATTATCATAAAAATATGTTGAGTTATTGACGATTAAATAGATTATGCCTTAACTTACAAATCGAGGTTATTTATTGTAAGGTCGCGTTTGATATAAATTTATTTCAGTTTTGAATACAAGTTTCATAGTCCGGCTTCCATAAAACACTTTATGCACGTAAAACTATACATTATTTGAAAATACTGCTTGTTTTAACAAAATACTATATTTCATTAAATTCATTTATAAACCTTACAAATTATCACTTTAATTAACTAACAACAATTTGTTGAACCTAGATAGGTATAGGTGCGTAAATTAATGTTATTAAAATCATGGCTCCGTTCAGCGATGCCTATCGAAAAATTTACATTACATTAAGAGAATAAAATCCCGAAAAACAATCCTGTACTCTCTGTTCAAGTGCGCTTACACTAACGTAAAAAAGTTGGGCCTCGCCTAATTAGTTTTTTAAATATAGGCCTATAAAGATGACCCAAAGTTTCAAAAACTCGCGTACGAACGTACATACGTACGGGTGCTTTTTTACCCTGAAGCAAATAAAATTTCGTCGACCTGGGCAGTACAACATTGATTTTTCGCTATCAGAGGCAGCGTCGGCGCTTAAAGAGGGAAATAAGGAAACGGCGTATGAATTATCTAGCAACTAGACTGAAAATCTCATCAGGGCCTCAAGAAATGTGGAGACTATTGTAGAAATTTGGTGCAGTGTCTTCTCGATGTAGCTCGCCGCTTGCATTTTTTTATGTGGAGACCTAAATGAGCATTACGCAAGAGTTGCTTCAGTGCATCCTTCCTGTTCAGAGGCAGAGCTAAATTTAATCATTGCGCAGCCACTAAAATATGATAAACCGATTTTCGAAATCCATGCGCTAAATACTGTCGACGTTTACCAAGCTATGCTCGTTATGTTTCCGAAAGCAACGGGTCGTAGTCCTGACGGTCTTCATATCGGTCATTTTCGAAATTCTTTAGGATACATTGCAAACTGTGTTACGCGTATAATGAATTTGTCTCTTTCTACTTGCGTGCATCCTGATTTATGGAAGGTATTGTACATCAGACCTTTAAATAAGATTCCGGTCCCAAAAACGGAATCTGATACCCGCCCTATCGCTAACCTATCTCACATAGCGAAAATATTTGATAAAATGGTTGCAAATCAAATGATGGGTTTTCTTAAAGAAAACAATTTATTCGCTACTTATCAATCAGGTTTCCGAGCAGGCTATTCCACCCAAACGGCCTTGATAAAAATAACTGAGGAAGTGCCACGACGTATGGATGTGGGACTATGTACGATTTCAGTATTATTTGATTTTAGAAAAGCATTTGACTCTATCAAGCATTCAGTACTTTTTAGAAAAATGCGTGATTTAAATTCCTCGGATCCACAATCAGGTGGTTTTTCTCCTACCTCTCTAGAAGGTAACAATCTGTTTTGGAGCTGGATGGTAGCGAGTCTGAGTTTTTGTTTACATCGTCGCGAATTCCCCAAGGATCAAACCCAGGGCCAGTCCAATTTCTCATATTAATAAACGAAATTGTTCTGTGGTTGAAATATTGTACTAATACGCATATATTATTTGTTGATGATTTTCAAATCTTCATTCAATGCTCTATACAAGAGCTTAATAGTTGCATTAGTAAGCTAAATGAGGAAATAAGTATAATTGTATCATGGGCCGATGAAAATGGGCTGAAGTTGAACTATGATAAAACTCAATTAATTTTGTTTACATCTTCGCAGAATAATAAGCGTATCCCCTTTAATACATTTCCTCCAATAAAAGTGGGTGACTTCATAATCCCTTTTGCAAATTCTGTGAAAAACCTAGGAGTCATTTTTACATGGGATCACACACACACCACACGCATTGAATATTATTATTATTTTATTATTGTATGTAATATTTATGAATATACTTTTCTTGTTGAGTGTGGAGGTTTTTTTTCTTTCAGGAAAGTGTTGTGGTTTTTATTTTCAGGAAGATATCCATATACGGGAATTTTTTTCCCCAGTGTAGAGGATAATTTTTATTTCAAGAAGATATTATAGTGGTACTCGTGTAGTGGAATTTTTTTTCTCCTTACAGGAAGATATTTTGTTCTGTGGAGGATTTTCTTTTGGTTTTCAGAGATATCGCACTTTAGTGCACGGGTATAGGTTTTTCTTTCTATTTTAATTTTTTTTATTGAATTGTATACATTTCCCTGTAGGTGTGTATGTGTGTAGGTAGGGTCTTTTATTTTAGTTATTTCCCCAAATTATTTTGTTTTTTTTTTGTTTTTGGCGGAATAAATAGAGGAATTGCGGCCAAATGTCTACAATGGAGGAAAAATATAGACGGGAGATGAGAAGATTGCTGAAGATTAGAAATCTTCGTGCGCGTATGCGTGCATTAATTACCACAGATTTATCAACGATTATAGAGGACTTGGAAAAGAGGAAGTTGAGCACGTTGGGTTCTGCTAGAGAACTGATAGATAGATGGTTACGAAGACGTGCCGTGGTATGCTGATATTGATGAAAATGAAAGTCTATCGCCAAACGAACAATTATTGAAACCAGTGTTGGAAATGGCGGTAGAAGACCGAGTGGAAATGGATCCAGCGGTAGTAGTATCAACAATAGAGGTCACGGCAACGACTACGAGTATAACCACAGTAACATGTGAAACAACGGTAGCAACGACCTTGCCGGGGTTAGACATATATTATTCCGGACCTTCGGCAGGAGATCAGTATGTGTTTAGAGAACCTCTATCGGCGAATGTGAATTCATCGACGTCAAACACGGGAGCGATTCCTAGGACGAATAGTTTTAAAAAGAAAATTGCGGTCGAGGAAAGTCATTACGTGATGACGCCGGAAGGAAGAGGAAAAATTTCACACAGAGATAGAAGGATAGAAGGGTGTCGGTAATACCTGGTACGGCAGATTTTTATTCTGGAGCGATAGGAGGTGTCCGGAATATACCGTTGACGACAACGGCAATGAGTGTTGCGAATACTTCGACGGTCTTTTCCGTACCGTATTTAGTGTATGGTGGAACTGGAGGTAATTTTACATCAGTTAGCAATAGGAAACCTGTGGATAATTTACCTGATTATACGGGAAATAATCAGGAATTGGAAGATTTCAGAAGCAGGCACGATGGATCTAATAGAGGTGAAGATGATTTTCGACGAAACGGAGATTTTAGAGATTATGGTAGAAATGATGATAGAGCATTTAGGCATGGCAATTTGGTAAAAATTCTACAGAGCTGGTACCAGAAATTTCATGGAACAGAGGACAGAATTGCAGTAGAAAATTTTATGGCTCAGCTGGAGGATTGTAAGGCCAGCGAAAATATACCTGACGAGAAAATGTTAACGGCTGCAGCTTGCCTATTTACAGGGGTGGCTGCGAAATGGTACAGGGTTAAAAGAAAAGAAGTGCTGTCATGGAGGCAATTGTTGTTGGCATTTAGAAATCGATTCATTGGAGAAATCAGTCAGAGAGATATTTATAATGATCTATTGCGGAGAACGCAGGGAACGTCAGAGAAGATAACGGCGTTTATAGATTGTTTTAAATACATTGTCGATCATTTGGAAAATCCTTCAAATCGCATAGAACTAATAGGTATGGCATATGAACGAATACGCTCAGAATACCGCGATTTTATGGTGAATTTAAAGATCACTTCGTTGGAGGTTGTAGAGAGATATGGTCGACAGTATGAGCGACACAAAGAGATTAATGAGTATTGGGAACCTCTACCTGCGAAGGAAAAGATGAAACTTCCAGGTGCAAGCTACATACCGAAGGAGGCGGAAAAGAAACCGACTAAGGTAGTGGCGATGGAGGAAATGACTATGAAGCCGGGTAAGAGTAAAAATCAAAAGAAATCGGGTCTGGTCAAGCTCAATCGTCGAATATAGGTATTGGTGAATCGGCAATAAAGGATCAAACTAAAATGGAGGGGTTAATAAATCCGAATTTGGAGAATTTTAACCAGCAAATACAGAATATCCAACGTCAACAGCAGCCACCGCGATAGATGCAGCAGCAGCATCCACAACAAGTACTGCAGCAGCAGCAACAACAGCAACCTCCGTTGTGGAATAACTTTGGTACTGAGAATGTGTTGGGACAAAATGGTGGTAATCCGCAGCGTGGAAGAAATTCTCAGAAAAGATAATAAGCAAAAAGATAATAAGCAGCAAGGTCCGAGAAAATGCTACGCTTGTGGAAAGGAAGGTCATTTTGCCAATAAATGTCCGGATACCAAGTGTTATAAGTGTCAGCAAATGGGGCATAAGGCGAATGGATGTCCGATGAGAGTTATGTCGGATATTTATTGCCAATTATGCAATAAACCTGGAGTCACAATCAGAGAGTGTCCGGACTGCGACATTTTGAATAGATTGGGAAATGGCAGTGCGGGGGCTCAGCGCAGTTCCCTGCCCTCCGCGAAGCCATAGGAACTGCTTCTGGAAATAGTGGAGGATTTATTGGAAATAATAGAGGTAGTGGTTTTGTAGAGGATAATAGAGGAAATCATGAATCTGTTACTTCCAATGAATTAGGTGGTTCACGTAGTGGACAAATTGGAAAGGGGCTTTCAGCTAAAATGAAAGCAAATCCTTCAGGCAATATTTCTCCAGGTATTGCGATTGGTGGAGAGATGAAACTTGGAAGGCCTAGTGTTGATAGGGATAGTGAGAAGCTTCAACGGATGCTGAGAAAGTGTGAAGAATCTACAGCAAGTCGTGGGAGCAATGGAAGTAGTGATGAAAATAGTGTTAATAGAGGAACTGGTTCTGGTTTGAGGAAGAAGCAGTTCAAGAAGAAGAAAGAAAAGGGTAGTAATAATATGAATATTAAGACTCGTACAGATGGAGTAGATGTAATTTTGAGTGATGCGCCGTCAATTAAGTTGCGTGAGAACTCGAAATTGGTAGGAAAGAAATTGATGAACTGGTCGGAATATTTGAGGAAAGCACGTAAATGGTAAATATTTGTTGATATAAAAATTATCTGGAGGCTCAGTGAAGGATCCGTCGTTGGAGATAGTAAAAGATGTTTCCAAAGGAGCTATTCCTAAGAATAATACTTCATCGAAGCGATGGTTTCAGAAAAGTGGGGAAGAGCCTAATTTTGATTTAAGGTGGCGGTTACCAAGTCCTGTCGATAATTCGCGATATCTGCAGGAAAATGGTGGGAAGAGGATGTGTGGAAATTATAATCATAGTTCTTCTGAACCATTGGTAACTTCTTTCCGAGATGTCCAGAAGCAAGTGGACAAATTTATGGAGAATCAGAAGATAAATGAGTTAAAGCAGAAGAAGAATAAATCTCAGTTAATTACTCAAGGTGCGGAAATTACCACTAGAGAAAACAGAAATTTTCTTTCGGTTAATTTTGGAGGAAAAGAGTATGTAGCATTAGTGGATAGTGGAGCTATGGTGTCATTAATTAAGTCACATATAGCTGAGAGATTTTCTTCCAAGATGAGTAAATGCAATAAATTCATACGAGGAGTAACTGGAGATATTATCCCTGTAAAGGGGAGCATGAAAATTACTCTGGATATAGATGGTGAATCAAAGATTCTGGAATGTATAGTTATGGATGAGCCAGGCCATAATATGATTCTAGGTATTGATTTTTGTAGAGATTGGGAAATTCAAATGAATTATAAGGAAAATTTATGGAGAATTTCTGATGGGATTTGGCATTCTTTTGATCAGGATGGTAATTATGGGAAATCTTCTTTGATTGCGGAATGTGCAAGTCTATCAGAATTGAATGCGGAGGAACATGATAGGATTTTGAAAATTGTGAAGAAATATTTACCAGAGGATACGCCTACACGATTGAATGCTACTACTCTAACGGAATATAAGGTATCTCCCCAAAATGTCCAAACTAAAATGTCCAAACCAAAATGTCCATAGTTATTTAATGTCCAAAATATAATTTTTTTTTTTATTAATATTTTTGTTTGGAAATGCAATTTCCAATTGTTTGTTCGACTGTTCATTTTTTTTTTATTTCATCATAACCTTTTTTTATCACGTGTCTATTAAAATCTCGACAATGGCAACTCGTACACTAGAAATTATTAAGAAAGGTTCCTGTACTTATGGGCACCTTGATGGTTTCTTATATTCCGTATCGACTTCTAAAGGCGATGTCAAGTATTGGAAGTGTCGACATCGAGGCCAATGTGCCGCGCGCTTGACTACCGTGAGTGCGGGTCGCTGTGTTTTAGTTCGCAAAGGTGGCTCACCAGCGTCTCACGGTCATGAACCTAATCCTGAAGCAGTAGAAGCTTTACGCATTATGGGAAATATTAAGGTACTAAGTCCTGTTCAAGTGCACGAAAAGACAGTTCGTTTACTTTTTATTGTCATCACAGCGTTCGGCTGTTAGTGATCGGGCACGTCCACCTTCTGCTGTAACGCGAGAAGCACATGATTGCGATGAAGCTGTACAAGCTCGGTTACCTGAGATCGGCAATATTAAAAAAACTGTGCAACGCGAACGATTACTGCATTTACCATCTAACCCTACGAGCATCGAAGATGTAAAAGGTATAATAGCCTACATATTTTTCTACGTACGATCTTCCGCAATAAAAATTTCGTTGTTGTAGATATACCGGAAAATTTTACCAAGACGCTTGTCGGAGATAATTTCCTGCTGTATGACTCTCTCGGAGATGAGGATCACAATTCGGACCGAATATTAGTGTTTGCAACCCGTGAGAATTTGCGATTACTGTTCAGCTCCGAAATTTGGTTTTTAGACGGCACTTTCGACACTGTGTCATCGATTTTCTTCCAACTATTTACTATTATGGGAACTGTTAATCAAAATTACAAAGGTGTTGAGCGCAAAATCGCTATTCCGTTAGTCTATGCACTCTTGGAAAACAAAAAAGAAGTAGCTTACTCGAAAGTCTTAGAAGTTACTCTCTCCGCTGCGGAAGAGGCTGGCATACGAATCAGTCACCCTCAGGTCATAATGACGGATTTCGAGATGGCGATCATCAACGCTGTGAAAAAACATTTCAACGAGGACATAATTCGACTGTGCTTCTTTCATCTTCGTCAAAGCGTATACCGGAAAATACAGGCTGAAGGCCTCCAACAACGGTACGGCGATCCGAACGACAATAGCATTCGACAAGCTGCGCATTCCATGTGCGCCTTAGCGTACGTGCCTCCAGATGATGTGCCAGAGATATTCAACCTCTTTCACAATGAGATGCCAGAAGAGTTTATTCCAATAGCTACGTACTTCGAAGTCAATTATGTGCGAGGTATAACAGCGATTGGCCGGAGAAAAGCAGTGAAAGTTTGGTACGCGCTAGCTCTATGGAATCAGTATAACTCCGTTCTTCAAGGGGTTGCGCGTACAAATAATGCTTCCGAGGGGTGGCACAACCGCTTTCAAGTATTGGTCGGTCGCCGTCATCCAAGTCTCTACAGCTTCCTCACGGAGCTTCAAAAAGAACAGGCGGACGTAGAGTATATGTTGCGAGAAATACGTTTGGGAAAGCACGTGAAGAAATTGCCAAAAAATAGCCACCTTCGAGCGGAAGAGCGCATTACCGCGGTTGTTGCCGCGTATCAAACTTACGTCGATGATGAAAATGAATTACAGTACCTTCAAACTGTCGGATATCATCTAAATTTGTAATTAATACATATAAATAAAATTTGGACATATTATATATTTTTATTATGGACATTTCTACTTTGGACTTTTTTTTGTGGACAGTTCCACTTGGACAATTTGGTTTGGACATTTCGTTTTGGACATTATGTAGTATAATCGAACATAAGATTGTGTATTTAGGGGATGCTCCTATTAAACATAAATTTAGGAGGTGGTCTCCTAGGCGATGGAATGCTGGAATCAAAGAAATTGAGGAAATGTTAAAAGCTGGAGTTATTGAGAAATCGGATAGTGATTTTAGTAGTGCTCCAGTAATTGTGTTTAAAGAGAATGGTAAAGTGCGTTTCTGCATAGATTATCGAGATGTCAATAAATTGACAAAGAAAGATGCTTATCCACTACCTTCAATTGATGGGATATTGGATAAATTGAGGCATGCGAGGTATATTTCGAAGATTGATCTGAAAAAGGCCTATTTTCAAGTGCCTATGGAGGAAAGTAGCAAGAGATATACAGCATTTGCAATACTTCGTGCGAAAAAATGATTCCGATGAAATTTGTTTGTTATTAAAAAAGCTACAAAATGGCGTTAGTCCGATTACGAAATTTGCAATAACAAAGCCGTGAGTTTGACGAGAAGTTAGAAAACGCTAATTTTTTTAAGATGCTGTAAAAATGTTGATTATTAACAAAAAGTGACGAAACTTTAGAAAAATATAGTTCACTAAGTGTACAACAATCACGCTAATGCCGAAAATCAGAATCGTAAAACTTTTTGTTTTATAACGTTTTATACCCCCGCCGAGTCTAAAAGTTTAAACATTTGCGAAATTTTTTTGGAAACTTGCTGACACTTGAAATTTGGTATACCATAAGGGTAAATACACAGAAATCAAAAGCATTCTGAAGAATTTCATTATCTTTATTTTTGCGGTTTTAACAACGTTTTAAATGTCACCCTAGTTTTATACGTCATCGATTTTTTCATTTTTCAACATGAAAATATGATAATTCATAAAATTAACTATCCTAGTTAAATTTATAGACCAATTTACCAACAATTTAAAACAAAAATTTTTAATTTTCGTTGCTTACATCCTGAGATATTTAACATTTTGCGTTTACAAGCTATACTCGTATATTACTTGACATATTAACGTCGAACAAAAACGTTCCTGTAGAGCATGTCATTTAGCTTATAGAAGTTATTTTCTAAGTCTCTATGTTGTATATTTCTAATAAAATATGGGCACCGAAGAGTCGAAGTCGCGCTGTAAAATGATGCTTCGAAGGCCGCAGCGAGTGGTGGGGGGCCATCGTGAGTGGCGTGCGCCTGCGCGGCGACGCGCGCGCGTACGTTTAAAACGAGACGCTGAGTATTTTTTATATTTCTCAGCTTCTATTCGACTAAAAGTTTTGTTTAATAGCCTAAATTTATAATATATTGTTATTATCTTTAGATTCATGTATATTATGCATATATAGATACATACATACTTATATTCACACATACGCATTTTTGTACTGTATTAAATTGACGTAAATAGAACTGTTACTGCGTAGATGTAAACAACAGTATTAAAGATTTCTAATGTCATACAGTCAGATTAACAGCCTAAATTTACAATGTATTGTTTTTATCCTTAACAATAAATTCATGTATATTATGCATATATACAATACCTGGTCTCTAAATTAGTTGCAGATTGTTTGGTTTGTCACACCTCTCTGGTAACGTCACAAGAATTAAGGCCTAGGCAATGAAGAGGAGAAGTTTAATTTATAAAACTAGGACTTTTCCGTTTGTAATAAGGTTTTCAACTTATCCCGAATTTATTATCGCAGAAATCTAACTGTATATAACTCTTTAATACTGCTGTTTATACCTTCGCAGTAACAGTTCAAGTTATGTCAATATAATACTGTACAGAAATATGTAATAATAAATTTAGGTTATTATATATAGACAAGTAAAAAATAAGTATGTGTATATATGTATGTATATTGTATATATGCATAATATACATGAATTTATTGTTAAGGATAAAAACAATACATTGTAAACTTAGGCTGTTAATCTGACTGTATGACATTAGAAATCTTTAATACTGTTGTTTACATCTACGCAGTAACATTTCTATTTACGTCAATTTAATACAGTACAGAAATGCGTATGTGTGTATATAAGTATATATGTATCTATATATATGCATAATATACATGAATCTAAAGATAATAACAATATATTATAAATTTAGGCTATTAAACAAAACTTTTAGTCGAATAGAAGCTGAGAAATATAAAAAATACTCAGCGTCTCGTTTTAAACGTACGCGCGCGCGTCGCCGCGCAGGCGCACGCCACTCACGATGGCCCCCCACCACTCGCTGCGGCCTTCGAAGCATCATTTTACAGCGCGACTTCGACTCTTTGGTGCCCATATTTTATTAGAAATATACAACGTAGAGACTTAGAAAATAACTTCTATAAGCTAAATGACATGCTCTACAGGAACGTTTTTGTTCGACGTTAATATGTCAAGTAATATACGAGTATAGCTTGTAAACGCAAAATGTTAAATATCTCAGGATGTAAGCAACGAAAATTAAAAATTTTTGTTTTAAATTGTTGGTAAATTGGTCTATAAATTTAACTAGGATAGTTAATTTTATGAATTATCATATTTTCATGTTGAAAAATGAAAAAATCGATGACGTATAAAACTAGGGTGACGTTTAAAACGTTGTTAAAACCGCAAAAATGAAGATAATGAAATTCTTCAGAATGCTTTTGATTTCTGTGTATTTACCCTTATGGTATACCAAATTTCAAGTGTCAGCAAGTTTCCAAAAAAATTTTGCAAATGTTTAAACTTTTAGACTCGGCGGGGGTATAAAACGTTATAAAACAAAAAGTTTTACGATTCTGATTTTCGGCATTAGCGTGATTGTTGTACACTTAGTGAACTATATTTTTCTAAAGTTTCGTCACTTTTTGTTAATAATCAACATTTTTACAGCAACTTAAAAAAATTAGCGTTTTCTAACTTCTCGTCAACCTCACGGCTTTGTTATTGCAAATTTCGTAATAGGACCAACGCCATTTTGTAGCTTTTTTAATAACAAACAAATTTCATCTGAATCATTTTTTCGCACAAAGTCATCCTACGGAGCTATTAGGAAAAAACCGCGACAGCGGCGAATCTTTTCACTTAAATTGTTAATAACTTTTTTTCCTGATAAAATTTCTTGGCAGCAAACTTTTTGGTCATTGTACACATCATTTAGAAGACATCTATGTAGCCAGATCCGAGTTACCAGAAAATTTCCATAGACAGGTACTTTTCGATCTCTGCCGACTGGACTATTATAGAAAAGAAATCACCCCTAGTGTATATTTTAGAAACTAAGGATAAGCGGAAGAATGCTAAAGTTTTCGTTAATGAATTAAAGAAATATATTGCTCCCAGGGGTAGGAATTTTCCCTTTTCAGATGGTGGTATGGTGGTTAACGGGAAGTAGCGGATTTCACATTGGTAGCGGTTGTGTTGTCCGAATTATGGTGGTAGCTATTGTATTGTCTAGTAAGTTGTTTTGTCTGTGACGTTTTGTTTAGGGAGGAGGAAGGTAGGAATTCTTTATAATTCCTATATTTGTTTTATAGTGGATTTAGAGGAACAATGGCTGGCTACACCCCGTCATACTCCGACGAGATTGAGCAGGAGATCCTCCGTGGTATGGAGGCGGAGCGTATCCGGGAGCAGCGCCGCCGTGGCCGCCCGGTCAGTGATATGACCCGGACGGCGGATTTTTGGGCGAGCCGCATGGAGGAGTTGCGGTTGGCGGAGGAGGCCGACCGCAAGTGGTCTTTGGGCCCGGCCTCGGGAGCTCGCAAGATTCTCCGACGTCCACACTCTCTAAACCCTCAGCCAGAAGTGGTTGAGGTGGCCCCGGCCAGAATGCTATACCTCCCTGGGGAGGCCGGGAGCGAGCCAGGAGAGAGTGTGGAGGCTCGGGAGTCGAGGGCAGCGGTAGAGGAGTTGGAGGCTCCGGTGGACTCGCCGGTAGAGGAGGTTGCCGCCCCGGAGGCACCTGTAGAGGTAACAGATAGATAGATAGTACGGTAGATAGATGGATAGATAGATAGACCGATAAATAGAGGGATAAGGGGATAATATTATTTCACTTTGTTTAGGTAGCGGATATGGAGGAGGTGGTGGAAGTTGGGGAGGAGGTGGCGACCCTCCAAGTCACCATTCCTAACGAGAGGGCGACCAGGAAGGCCGTGTCCCAGGAGGATGTGCCGAGGGATTCTTATCCTATGTTTCGTGGGGAGAACAGGAAGCGTCGTCGCTATAACCCCCGGCGGCAGTTGACCGTGGACGATTATGAGTCCTCTATCGAACTGCCGTCGCGGGGTCGGTCCCCATCTCTACCAGGGGTGCCGAATCCCGTTCTTCCCCATCAAAGATTTGGGTACACACCGGTACCTTTTTTTCAACCCGGTTGAGGCTGGGGCACTCTGGGAAGCCGAGCTCAACCGGCCGAGGAAGACTCCGGCGTGGACCTGTAAGTGATATTGGTTGTTTGTTGTGAAATTGGATTGGGGAAGGTTTTATGGTGGATTTTTGTTTGTTTCAGCTGGTCACGCACGCCGTGAGGAGAGGCCTGAGAGGCCATTAGTGGAGGCGGTGACTGCGAGGTCATCTGGGGAGGATACCGGGGCAGTTTCCCGGACACCCCGTACGCGACGTACGCGTTGGGGTCCGGCTGAGGTGAGACCATCTTCATCTCAGCCCGCAGTGGACAGACCGATTACGGCTGGGGCCCTGTTCGGCGGAATTCGGAGGATTCCGACCGACCCGGAATTGGACCCTTCCTTCGGGTCGTGTTTCAACTGTAGAGGGAGAGGTCACCGCTGGAACAGGTGCCCCGAGGACCGGAAACGGTTCTCTTTCAACTGCGGGAGATTAGGAACTGACCTGGTGGAGTGCCCCAGGTGCGGTGAAGCACATCGTGCTTATTTAGCGGAGAGAGTGGAGCAGGTGCGGCCAGGGGCAGCCCGTGAATCCCCGCATTCCCGGCGAGTGGAATACGAGGAGGAGGAGCGATATGGGCCACCCCCCACCTACGAGGAAGCCGCTCAGTTGAGGCGAAGGGAGGGGCTGCCGCGTCGCACAGTGGTTGAAAACACGAAAAAACGGGACAAGCAGTTGATTAGATCGGCTATTAGCTGTATCCCAAATCAAAAATATGGAAAATGCTCCTAAAGTAATGAGCAAGAGATGAGGATACCGAGTTTTTGGTTCATGACGCCGAAACAACCCTTAAAAAATCAAGAAAACGGGGCTAAATTTAAAAAAATTTAAAAAATACTTTTGTACTAAAAAATACTCCACAATTGTTTTAGTATGGAGCTGAAGGGTCTAACTCTCATTCTTTCACATTTTAAGGTTAAAAAAGTTAATCAAACTGTTATAAAGTGTATATTCAATTGTTTGAAACTGACTCTATCGCTCCATGATGGAAGATTGAAAGGTTAATAAAAATGCGTCTCTTCGAGCCAAATGTTAATAACTACGCCATACGTTTCGGGGTATTTTACCCCCTCATCAGTGGCAAAGTTTAAAATGAGTCGTGAACTACATCGACGACGTAAAAACCGCAGACGGCGAAAGTGTGGCGCTCGAAAAACAAAATTGATAAGCGCGACCGGTGCCACTCGGTGGTAATGTGGCACCGGCCAAGGACAAAAGTCAACTTTGAGTTTGCCAAAGGATGCAATTTTGTTATCGATAGAGAAGAGATGGAAATGGCTTTCATGTTTGAATTGCATGTCTAAGGACGAATTTATTGACGGTATAAGAACTCTTCTCGATTGTACATATCTTGTATTTGATGGCAATTTTTATAAGCAGGTTTCTGGCGCCCCGATGGGTTTTTGCTCGAGTCCTGTATTTGCGAATGCAGTTCTTGAGGACCTTGAGGAGCATTGTCTGAGCATTACAAAATCTAGCGTTCGACTTTTTCGCAGATACGTGGATGACTGTTTTTTGATAGTGGACAGAGGGGAGATTGAGGTGGTGTTATCTGTTTTTAATAATTATAACGAATACCTTCAATTCACTTCGGAAATTGAAGTAAACAATAGTATTAACTTTCTCGACATTTCTATCTTTCATGATTCTAGCGGCAAAATATTTACTAATTGGTACCAAAAAAACACAGCTTCTTGCAGATACATTAATTTCTTTTCCCATCATCCAAAAAGTCAAAAAATAGCAATAATATCCAATCTATTTGATAGGGCAATATTATTGTCGGATCCTCGTTTCCACTGTGAGAACGTTGAAAAGGCGAAAAAAATCTTAATAGCTAATGATTATCCTCCTGATTTTATTGAGAAATTTAGCAAAAAGCGGATTGCACGTAATTTGGGCATCTTAAGGGCCGCATTGAGAGGCACAGACACGAGCAATATTGACTCACACACTTCCAATTGCAATAGTAACAATAATTTACACTCGGGAAAGGGCTATGGTGTGTTCCCTTACTACGAAGGGTTCAATGAAAAATTAAGGTCCGTATTTAGAAATAATGACGTGAGGTTAGTTAATAATGTTACCAATAAGTTTAACAAATTTATTAAACTTGGTAAAGACCCTACTGCGGTGGGTGACACACGGAACGTGGTTTATAAAATCGATTGCTCCGATTGCGAATCAACATATATCGGAGAAACGTACCGGCCTCTAAAAACTAGGCAATACGAACATAAGAGGTATATAGAGAAAAGGGATCTGAATTCCCCTCTTGCAGTACATGCGTTGGAGACGGGTCATAGTTTTGATTTTAACAATATTAAAATAATTTTTTTTTTTTTTTTTTTTTTTTTTTTTTTTTTTTTTTTTTTTAGCAATTAGAAATTATGATAACTAAAACAAATTAAATTACCAAAGTTTAAAATGAGTCGTGAACTACATCGACGACGTAAAAACCGCAGACGGCGCTAAAAATTACAATTCGCAAATTTGAAGAAAATTACAAAAGAATTTAATAATAGTTATAAAAATCGCTACAAAAATTTACAACTTACAAAGTGTGGCGCTCGAAAAACAAAATTGATAAGCGCGACCGGTGCCACTCGGTGGTAATGTGGCACCGGCCAAGGACAAAAGTCAACTAAGTTTACAGCTAAAATCGATCTTATATATACGTTACAATACATCCGTCAAACGGATTCTAATACAATTAAAAGTGTATAAAATGCAAAAATAAGGCGAATATTGTAGCCACGAAAGCCGCCGAGCTCGCTGAGTGTATCCAGAACACATAGCACAACAGAGGTGACACGAGCTGTTATTCATATAGTAGATCGGAGAGCCCGCGCTGCTCCGCACGCGACGCCCCTACCATGACTGTATCACTATATAGTACAGTATGGCCAGGCCGTTGCCACGGCAACCCGGTTCTCCGACCTCCCACTTGGGATGTGCCGCTCCGGCCCGCCAGCCAATCACCATTGAACACGTGTTGGCTGAACTGAAGAGAGCGCGAAGCGGTGAGCCACCTCTCTCCGCGTTCTAAACTCCTGGTACAATCTGCTCGCTACCGAGCCTCCGCAATCACAACACTCGACAATTAATGTTTATTAGGACTAACTTTAAGATTGGAAATAACATTCTTGTAACTGGCTTTGAGGTGGCACGTGTCCTCAGCCCTATTCAGCGTGCCATCGAAAAACTGTATATGGAGCATCTCCGAGAACCGTCTACGGAAAATAGACTGCTCTCTGTCAATTATTTTAATATTGTTAAAATCAAAACTATGACCCGTCTCCAACGCATGTACTGCAAGAGGGGAATTCAGATCCCTTTTCTCTATATACCTCTTATGTTCGTATTGCCTAGTTTTTAGAGGCCGGTACGTTTCTCCGATATATGTTGATTCGCAATCGGAGCAATCGATTTTATAAACCACGTTCCGTGTGTCACCCACCGCAGTAGGGTCTTTACCAAGTTTAATAAATTTGTTAAACTTATTGGTAACATTATTAACTAACCTCACGTCATTATTTCTAAATACGGACCTTAATTTTTCATTGAACCCTTCGTAGTAAGGGAACACACCATAGCCCTTTCCCGAGTGTAAATTATTGTTACTATTGCAATTGGAAGTGTGTGAGTCAATATTGCTCGTGTCTGTGCCTCTCAATGCGGCCCTTAAGATGCCCAAATTACGTGCAATCCGCTTTTTGCTAAATTTCTCAATAAAATCAGGAGGATAATCATTAGCTATTAAGATTTTTTTCGCCTTTTCAACGTTCTCACAGTGGAAACGAGGATCCGACAATAATATTGCCCTATCAAATAGATTGGATATTATTGCTATTTTTTGACTTTTTGGATGATGGGAAAAGAAATTAATGTATCTGCAAGAAGCTGTGTTTTTTTGGTACCAATTAGTAAATATTTTGCCGCTAGAATCATGAAAGATAGAAATGTCGAGAAAGTTAATACTATTGTTTACTTCAATTTCCGAAGTGAATTGAAGGTATTCGTTATAATTATTAAAAACAGATAACACCACCTCAATCTCCCCTCTGTCCACTATCAAAAAACAGTCATCCACGTATCTGCGAAAAAGTCGAACGCTAGATTTTGTAATGCTCAGACAATGCTCCTCAAGGTCCTCAAGAACTGCATTCGCAAATACAGGACTCGAGCAAAAACCCATCGGGGCGCCAGAAACCTGCTTATAAAAATTGCCATCAAATACAAGATATGTACAATCGAGAAGAGTTCTTATACCGTCAATAAATTCGTCCTTAGACATGCAATTCAAACATGAAAGCCATTTCCATCTCTTCTCTATCGATAACAAAATTGCATCCTTTGGCAAACTCAAAGTTGACTTTTGTCCTTGGCCGGTGCCACATTACCACCGAGTGGCACCGGTCGCGCTTATCAATTTTGTTTTTCGAGCGCCACACTTTCGCCGTCTGCGGTTTTTACGTCGTCGATGTAGTTCACGACTCATTTTAAACTTTGCCACTGATGAGGGGGTAAAATACCCCGAAACGTATGGCGTAGTTATTAACATTTGGCTCGAAGAGACGCATTTTTATTAACCTTTCAATGTATATTCAATTTTCGGGGGTCCAGAAATCGAAAATTTTTTTTTTAAAGTTCAAGGTTTCGAACTGATCAGATTTTCTTCTGCAAGTCAAAATATAGTGAAAAGTGCAGAGGAACGTGGCAAAACTTACTAGCAACCACATTTATGAGCCATTTTACATTTTTTTCTTTACAAAAAATTAATACGTCAAAAAGCATGTTTTTCATTTTTTGCAAATTTAAAAAAAATCATAGCTCCTAAGGGAAGTATTTTTCGTCGAAAACTTTTGCAAGGAAATTTTGTCTAGTTTCCATGAAAAATACACACAATACGATATATAAACATATATATGTTTCAGCAGCTTGATATACAATTTAAATATTTAAATTCAAAATTTTGAAGGTTCGACACCAAAAAATTCATTAAGATTGCTTCTTTTAGTGCAAAAGTTTCTTCGTAAATCACAACACATCAATTTTGCTCTATTTCTAGCTATAAAAAAATCGAAGACGAAAAGTATTCTTTACATTTTTAACAATTTGGCTTCGTTTTTGAGCTAAAAGTGAATGAAAATGTCGAATTTTAATACTACTTTAATACTACGTTTAACGCTGAAATTCGATATTTTCATCGATTTTTAGCTTGGAAATGAAGCTAAATTATGAAAAATGACAAAAATACTTTTCTTTTTAGAATTTCTTTTACAATTGAAATGTAATTTTTTTAGATAAGGAAAGCAAAAAAATTTTTTTTTCAAGACTCATATTCTGATTTATAGCTAGAAAGCAAGATTGATATATGACTTACGTAGCAATTTTTGCATTAAAAGAAACAATCTTTATAAATTGTTTTTGTGTGAATCCGAAGGATCAAACCTTCAAATTTTAGAACATAAATGTTTAAATTATATATCAAGCTGCTGAAACATATACATATCAAATTGTATGCATTTTTCTTGAAAACTAGACAAAATTTCCTTAAAAAGGTATTCTATGTGTTTTCTACGAAAAACGTTCCCTTAGGAGCTATGATCGAGAAAAAATCTTAAAAAATTCAGGAAGCTGTATGACATTAACTATAAGAAACTTATCATAATTTAAGGAAAACAAATTTCTAGCCAAGCCTTATATATATATATATAGCGACAAGGCGCCCATCACATACAAGCATGAACCCCTAGCGCAACGCCGTGCACACACACGATCATGCGAGCGCACGGCAACGCGAGGATCGAGGCGGCAGGAGCCGCACACGAAACCGCTAGAGGGGAAAGGGGGAAAGAATTAGGAGAGAGAGAGACTCGAAGACATCCGAGCCAGCGCGACACAGCGCCGAAGAAAGAGAGAGCGCGCTAGCTGAAAAGCGCGAAGGAAAGAGAGAGAAAAGCGAGAGACGCGACAGCGTGATAGAAGACGCTGCCGCGCGAGAAGGAGTGGGGAGAGTTTTCGGACTAATTGGTGTCCGAAAACTAGACGAGCGCGAGAAGGCTCGCCAGATTACCTCTCGGCTTTTGACCCGACCGCACCTGCAGAAACTCACCCGTGCACAGCCGAGCCCGCTGCCGACTACCCACTGGGAGGCCCACGCCGCTGCAGGACCCAACACTCGCCACCGCCGGCCTTGCCTTCCAGGGACGCCACGCAGAAGCCACACCGAGGACTACGATCCAGCAGCCTCTCTCTCTCTCTCGCGACGAAGGTCGGGGCGCAAGAGCCCCCAGCGCGACCGCAGCTCAGGGCTAGAATTCCGCGCACGCGAGCACGCGTGAGCCGTCGGCTGCGCCGGACTCGATCCTCGTGTCGCCCAGCGCGACTGTCGAAAGCGCGGACACGATAACGCGAGCGCGCGTTACATGTAATTACTTTTGGCGGAAGTAAACACGCGGGTGAGCACAACCTGCCCACTCGCCCTACGTCTAAAAGCGCGTGTTTTACTCCGCACACCTACATCCTAGCACCCGAGGATCCCTCCAGCCCGCCGAGGAAGCTGAGCAGCCGAGCAGGGTCAGGAGACCGGGTACGATAATCTTTTGTGCGCACGGCACCTCCCCAGCGCGAGTTGCAGCTAGGAGCAGCCCGACGAAGCCCAGGCAGGAGCCGCGTCACAATATATATATATATATATATATATATATATATATATATATATATTGTGACGGGGATCCCGTCGAGGGCTGCTCGCCTGGACACCACCCAGTAAGATAACATACTCTTATACTCGGTGGTGCTTTCAGAGCAGTCAGCTGTTAAAGCCACGAGAGCAGCCTGCCGCCGAGCAGCAGCAGCACGAGGCGAGAGCGAGGAAGTGGGGGAAATACAGCGCGTAGCAGCGCGCGGCAGCCAAGGCGAGAGAAAGAGAGAGGGACGGACGGCGCAGCGCTGGAGCAACGAGAGCGAGAGAGACAAGAGATACGAGGCATGCGAGCCACGAGGCGTACGCGCGCGAGCGGCGGCCGCCATGTTGGCAAGCTATTGACCGAAGCATGAGTGCGAGAAGGATGGAACAGCGAGCGAATGAATGTGCATTAGAGACAGACAAGAGAGAGAGTGGAGGCAACGCGTATGCGCCGTATGATATTGGGAAAAGGTGGAGGGCTACGGCTCAATCCACAGCGCGCGTGCGAGCGGATAACAAAAATGTAAGCGTGCCGAAGTATGTAACCGTGCGAAAATGTGTAAATGTAATTAATAGAGCCAGTCATGCGTGTAAGCGTGTTTCAAAAGTCGCGCGCATTTATAAGAGTTGTAAAAGAGGGCGCGAGAGTGCGAGTGACATATATGGTGCGAAAGCGTGGAAATATGTGATAGGCGCGAGAGAGCGATAGACGCCGCGAACCGGGTAGTTGCCGAACGCGCGAGAGAGTCAGTATGGAATGAGTATCGAAGGAGCATCCAACGAGTATCGAGTACCACGAGGACCGAGACACCACGAGCGAGCAAAGAGAATTTTCCAAGGCGACGACCAGAGCGACCGAGCATTTCCCCCCCGTGTGCATTTTTCGAGCGAGTGTTAGTTCCTTTCGCGAGCGCTTCCACAGGGCACGAGGCAACACCAGAACGCGAGGATGTAGAGCAAAAGGAATAGAGACAGGTAGGAGTGTTGTGTAATACCTCCCCGCCGCGAGTCCCTAACCTAAAGCCAGCCGCGTTATAGACGGTGAACTCGCCCGAGGACGAGTACGCGTCCGCGAGTAGAAACTATTGATTTGATTTTTATTATTAATAAATTACTAAGTGTTATATTTTATAAAGTCGCGTGTCTTTATTTTGCGTATCATTCTCCCTGCACCTCTCCCCCGTGACCTAGAGTATAAGAGAGTTCTCAAGCCGGCAGATAAGTGTTGAAGATCGCGAGTTCGGGCGTCCAACAATAATTATTAAATACGGGCTCGCGATAAACCTGCATAGGTGTCATTACGTTGTGCTACGCCTCCGCAGGGACGGAAAAAGCATAACGTCACAATATATATATATATATATAGTACTGAAAGTATTTTAGCTACAAATTAATGTAAATAGGCAAAATCTAAAAATCACTGATCTGTTGAACTTTTACCCTCTGTAACACAAAGGTTTTTTATAAAAAAAACTTTGAAAAATGCATAAGATCGCGTGATATGCTATAGAAAAATTTCCAATAATTTTTTGGACAGGGTTGAGTGAAAAATTTGATCTTCTATCTCACAGAGAATCACCCATATATATATATATATATATACACGCATGTATACATAAACACTACATATATATGTATATATGTGCGTGATATAGTAACATTGTGAGAAAGAAAGACTAATGTCTACACCATGTATACACATATATGTATATATTATAACTTAACAAAGTAATATAAGTTATAAAATATTACTGTTATATAATATTCAAAAAAAATTTCTGTGCATTGACGGTTGAACGCAGCAGTATAAGTATGTTTACATACACATGTATAATATATATATATATATATAGTTATTATATTACTTTATTAATAATAATAATAAACAAGGCCTATCATTCAAAATCGTCTTCAACGAATGAATTTTCATCCTCCTCTTCATCACTATCACTCAATATCAAATTTTTCATTTCTTCCGTTAATTTTTTGTATTTTTTATTTTTTACTAGTCGACTCAAGGAAATCAGAGGGTCCGAACTTAATAGAAGACGTTGAATGATGTCCAAATTTGTATCAATTCTGAAAATATTTTTGATATATTAGTCATTATAGGGTCACTACAATTTTTCTTTAAGCAAAGTTAAAAGCTAATATATTATTTATGCTATTATACATAAATATCAAAAATTTTATTTGGTATCACAGGATATATTGATATAGCATAATTTTAGATTAAAATTATCGAAGAAAAGTTTTTCACTAGTGTAAGAAATCATATTATTCAAACATTTTTCCCGAATTCGAACTTTGTAGTAACTTTATTGCAGTACCTGGACGTTTTTCGGCTGTGGTTTTCACGATAACGCTTAATGTCTTTATTTTTGCATTCCTGAGCCTCTTCAGAATACATGCCAATAGGCAGAGGTAAAGCATCTATAATGCGATACCCATGGATCAGCAGTACATGTATCGAAGGAGGCATGTAGTACCATGGATATAGTGCAACGTAGCGTGCTGCTGTTAATGTGCAGTAGTTGCGGAACTCTTCTACATCAATCTTTTTTCCAGATGACAAGACACCAAGTATCGTTTGGATTTTTACTAATAAAATTTCGTCAAAACCTAAACATGGCACAATACAATGGCATATAATTCTAATAGAACATATTATCAAAATAAATTAATTTACATGCACGTAAGAATAGTCTACGAAATGAAATTGGCACGATCCGATAGGTGTACTCTCAAAAATAAAAAAATAAAATTTAAAAATTA
Source organism: Philotrypesis tridentata (assembly GCA_018906965.1). Taxonomy (NCBI): domain Eukaryota; kingdom Metazoa; phylum Arthropoda; class Insecta; order Hymenoptera; family Pteromalidae; genus Philotrypesis; species Philotrypesis tridentata. Next base: position 39,514 of record JACCIB010000272.1, read on the forward strand.
TTCCGATTAAAACTTAGTAAACGATAGTTTACATAGACAAACATACTTATAAAATGTTTCGGGTGTATTTTACGGGTAGATTTAAACATTAAATTAAATACTGGACCTGTAATTTTTGCAACAGTATTGCAATTATCGAAAAATTTTCTAGCAGTATTGCCATCATTGGTACTTCGAAACCCTTGTTTCAGTGTATCCACTTGAATTCCGAGGGTTTTGCGCAGATTTTCAATAATTGCTTTTTTTCTTTCATTGATAATGGGCTTCATATCACGAGGAATCTGTACAGGAAATGTAATTTTTTCGACTAAAAACAATTTGTGATACCCACGTGACAGATAGTTTAACATTTGCAGTAAAATGAATTACTTTTCATTACTCTGATGATAATTTGAATACTTCAATCAAAGCAGAAAGTATCAAATGCCAATGATAAAAAACATTATATCTATCAAAGTTATCCATTTTGCAATAAATTTATATCATATTAATCCGTCTCTACTGAATAAATAGACATTTACATTAAATAATTTAACATTTTATATTATTACACTAATATTCCAGTGCCTTCATTTTATTTAAAGGTTACTTAACGATTTGAATATGCAAAACAGGAATTTTGTATAAAAATAATTTAATAAATGAATGTAAAAGATTTTTGTTCAAAAGAAGTCTTTTAAATACCCCTAGAATTATAGTTAAAATCATAATTTTTTATAAATATGACATGTTATTTTCCACATACTGTCTGTACAAAGTCAGTCTCTATGTCATTAATCATTAATTCAATATGAATATTCTCTAGTAAAATTTATGATCTAATTTTTGGGGGATAATATTTGTTTAAAGATCGAGCATGAACGATGAAGCAAAAAGTAATCAGCATTAAAAATTCTCAACAATTTTTACATTTTCTGTTGTCAATAAACTAAACAATGTCATTAGTGACATATATCATTATAAATAAAGGGTCATGGCAATATCAGTGGTCGATAAAAGAAGTGCTATGTATAAATCTGTAAAAATTTCACTATGACATTTTTTGTTCTGAAGTTTCTATGAGGCGTGCATCATACTGAGCCTCTGATTGGGTGCAATAAAACATTTGAAATCTCGTTGTACTCCTTGAAACTTGAAATATAGCGCATTTTATTGAAACGATTTTTTTCATTATTCTAACAAGTTTACGCAATCTCTCTTTTTTATTAATTATAACGAACTTGTAAATAATTATATAAACTTGTTTAATTGTAAAAAATAAAAACCAAAAAATTTGAATTACATCATCCAATTATATTTTAGTACAGGTTTGATGGAGTAAAATTGGTTGTTAAACATTTCATTTCATCTGCTCTTAGACTTCGAATTGTGTAAATTGCAGAAACGCTTTAGTTAAATAACATGTCTTAATTGCTATATATATGAGAAATTTCGTACATTTCATTTAGTTTTCTACGGCGAAAGTAAGAAAGAAATCTCGGGCTACACCGATCGGATACGATTTTTTTTGTTCTTCAAGACGTACAGAATAAGAAAAAAATGTCCAGCCACGATATCAATATTGTAACACCGTTTTTTTGGCCATCTTTGTAATTTTATGCACAAACTATAACGCATTATTTAGCAAAATATTCTGGATTTCTTCGAATGTAAGACTAAATGGACATTTAGATAGGCTCAAACTAGAAGAGCTTTGATTTAAACTCAAATCGATCTAGTTTGCATGCACTGATCAAAAGTCACGTACGTTTGAAATAAACGAATTTAGCTTCAAACGCGCTTTAGTCTGTCACCAAAAATACCGTGTTTACTTTCCTTTTTTTAATCAAAATAATTTAAGATTTCGTGACTCAATTTTGACGTTTAAGAGCCTAAATAAAAGCTCTTTTACTTATTAGCACAAAAGCTGAAGAAAAGAGCTTTAGTTTGAGCTATTAAATGTCAAAATCGAGTTACTGAATTAAAAGTTAAAAGGGTTGAAAGAAAAAAAGTAGATTCCAGGATTTTTGTGACAGTCTAAAGCGAGTCTGAAGCAATATTCGTTTATTTCAAACTTACGGGACTTTTGATCAGTTTAGCCGATCTAGATAAGTTTAAATTCAAATGGCAGATCTTATAGGATACTTTAGGATACTTATAGAAACCCTATCTATATCCCTATTTAGACTTGCATTCGAAGAAATCCAAAATATGTTGCTAAATACGTAATAATCTGTACATAAAATTACGATTGCCAAAAAAAAAACTCACAAGATCGATATTTTAAGTTGGACATTTTTCTCTTGTTCTGTACGTCTGGTAAAAAAAACCGTGTCTGATCGGTGTAGCCCGAGATTTTTTCTTGCACTTATAGGCGTAAAAAATGAATGAAAAGTACGGAATTCTTCACACATATGTGACACAAAGAATCAATATATTTAAGTGTTAAACGGCTTTGATTGAAGGTGTGAACGAGCACTTTAATATAAAAACCGAGATAATGACCTGAGAGTCTTGAATTATAAATGGTCTAAGGTATATTTTATTAAGTATGTACTTAGTACTTAACTACCATAATCTTGACGATACAGAAGTGTAATAATTAATAATAAACCCTAGAAAAAGCTCTATAATGGCATATTCTATGTTACTATATTCAATCTCAGATACAAGTAAATTTAGTAATATTCAAAATACATCGAATTTTATTCTCTCAAATTATGAAACTTCAATGAACGTGCATCATTTAGTAATATAAGTGTTTATTAATACAACAGAAGTAATACTAAATAAAAGATATAATAGAAAATTTCTAGTTTTACGATTTTCTATATAGAACTCAGATTGTACGACCTACTGAGAAATTGTCTTGAGTTTTTAGTTTAATAACAAAATAAACTTCTCCATCAAGTTTTGCTCTTGTTGTAAGCAAATCTCAATACGTAAATTGTATATTTCGAAAGGTTATACTTACTTTCCAACGTTTAGTTTCCTCTGTACCTAATCGGTAGGAAATATGCAAAACGCATTCCAGTGCACGGATGTGTGCATGTAATATAGGAAGTCCATATTTCAAAGCCGATTCATTAATCAGTACATTCTCTATTTCATGTAGATCATTTAAATGTGATATTTTAGTACCACAGATGTGACAGCTCTGACTTGAGCTGTCATTCAAGACAGAACTAACCTTTAAAAAACAAATATCATATTTGAAATTTTAATGGAAAAGTTCCATATCTTTACTATATTATATGAAAAATTAATCTGTTGATATAAATGCGTGAATTCGGACATTTGAATGCGGAAGAATAGGGGTAGCTGAGTTTTTTCGCGCAAAATTTTGGCAAAATCCAAAGATTTTCCGTTTCTTCAAATGCTTTTTACTTTTGGTGCAGTGGTGCGTTTTCGAAGTTTAATAGCTTAAATGAAAGCTCTTTTCTTATACTTTTTATATATATTCTATTAAAGAACGATCTACTTGATAAGCACATATGTAGCTCACAACATTAAAAAATTCAAATTTCGATATATTGGCTAAAAAGTAGAAGAAAAGACCTTTAATTAAAAGACTTTTAATTAAAGCTATTAAACATTGGAAACAAATGCTTGGATCAAAAGTTAAAAGGATTTGAAAAAAAACGTTAATTGGACTAGTATCGCAAACACCTAAATCAAAAGTTGTTGTCTTCAAACGTGAATAACTTTTGACCAGTGCATGCGATTCCAATAAATTTATATGCAAATTGAAGGTATTTTTGTGTAATTTAAGACAACATATATGAAAAATATCGAAAGATTTTTATCCCGTAGATAATACAGTATATTTGATAAAAAGTGCAAAAATGGCGTGCATTTTTTTGGTTTTTCGCCTATAGCTCTTTGTTGGCATATGGTTTTGAATAAGCAGCAACCGGTTTTTTGTTCAAAATAAACTAACAAATGAATCTAGCATAGTCCGATAGGTGTGCTCTCAAAAATAAAAAAATCCAGTTTTTGAACGCGTTTAACTGTACGTTTTGGTAGATTTCCTCATATACATCTTCTAAAAACAGTATTTTTCATCTCAGGATTGCTAAATAATTGAAATCAAAAAATTTTCGTATTAAATGTTTCTCACCGTTACAAACCTTTCTCTTCGAGAAAGCAAAAATCCAGTTCGATACGTATACAAAAATTTATTCGATACTCCGGAATAATAAACAATGTAGCAATTGCATGAAATTATACTATAATATTATTGTGGAAATTGTAATATTGCAAATTTTTTACCTTTCCATCAATCATTGTGAGAGATAGATTACATTTTATTTTATATACGGCTATTTCCATATCACGGAGATTCAAAATTTCATTTTTTATAGAGTCTTCCTCTTTTTTTGTCAGTTCAACTGTTTCTTTAGTAAATTGTATCCGAAATGGACGACAAAAACGAGTTGATGATGGAATCAAGTTCTGCCAAACAATTGCTCCTGTTTCTTGCTGAGTAAGTTGCAATGGAACAAGTGATGAACAAAATAAATGGTCATCGCACCCTTCTACCTCACTCCAACGTTGTTTATATGAATTGCAGGCTGTGCCATCAAATCCGTATTTAAATTCCATAAACAATGTTTCACATCTCGCTTCTGAGTTAGATAGTTTCAAAAATTCTATTAGACGAGAAGTCGTATGATATATAATATCTTGTAATGGAACTTCCATGAGTGACTCATTTACAAAGATATTATCCGGATAAGCCTTTTGCTTAGCTTTTATAATCTATAATAGATACAATAAATACTGGCATTTAATGCTTGTTAAGGTGGAGTTCTACCAAAATACAAAATTTCTTTTCACTTACACTTGCGACATTCAATATTTCTGAGCATTATTATGATATCAAAAAAAATTTTTGCAAATTTTGGACTATTTATACTGTTTGTTATTGCGTCAAATACATAAATATATAAGAAAATAAGGTAATATTGTTAATGTCCCCTGCACACTGGATTTTGTCTAAAGCGATTAAAAATTTTTTTTATGTTTCTATCAACTCAAAGTGAAAAAAATTACGAACTTCAATTTTTTAAATCCTAAACATGAATTATTAATAAACACATAATTTATAATAACTTGAATCATAACAAAAAACGCCGTATTTTTTGTTATGATAGTACAAACAACATTTTTTATTATAGCTGGATTTAAAAAATGGAGTTTGTAACTCTTTTCATTTTGAATTGCTAGAATTATAAAAAAAATTACCCGCTTAAGTAATGAAACTATGAACAAAGAAATCAACTTTAAATAGTCGTAGCATAATGGATTGAAAGACAATTATGCAATGTATTGAAAAACTAAATCTTATTTATTATACATTCGGTGTTTTCCTGGAGCAACTATTATACTGAAATTTTTAAAAGGTGTTCTCAAATAATCTCATATTTACTTGTGTACCATAGCATTTTCATTACGTACAGTGGATAATATTAAGAAATATAATAATTTTTTCAAATGTAATAATTTTCTCTTTTGTTATTTTGGTTGTACATTTAATATACACAATGAGTTAAGCTGCATTAATCTGCACAGAAGCAATCCGTACTTAAGGGGTTATGCCTGAGTTAAAGGCTCAAAAAAGAACTTTCATTTATAAAGCTGTAGAAAATTTTCTATTTGAGCAATCAGAACGAAATATTGATTCATTACCTCACAAATCTATTACCATTGAGACATGTTTTGTTCTGATGTTTTTCTACGGTGTGCACGATTCTGAGCATCTGAATGTACGAAATGATACGTTTAATATCTCATTTTACTCCTTGAAAGTTGTACTAAAACTTAAGTGGAGCACATTTTATTAAAAAATTTATTTTCACTTTTTCAAACAAGTTTATGTAATTTTTTATTTTAATATTAAAACTAATTTGTAACGTTTTTATTATTAAAACTAATTAAACGTTTTTTATTATTAAAACTAATTAAACGTTTTGAAACGAATGCCTAGATCAAAAGTTAAAAGGATTTGAAAAAAAAACCGTAAAATGGACTAATATCGCTAACGCCTAAAGCAAAGCTTGTTGTCTTCAAACGTTAATAACTTTTGACCAGTGCATGCGATTCTAATAAATTTATATGCAAATTGAAGGTATTTTTGTGTACTTTAAGACAACATATATGAAAAAAATCGAAAAAATTTTTATCCCATAGATAATGCAGTACATTTGATAAAAAGTGCAAAAATCGCGTACATTTTTTTTGGTTTTCGCCTATAGCTCTGTGTTGGCGTATGGTTTTGAATAAGTACTTTTTGGTAGATTTCCTCATATACATTTTCTAAAAACAGTATTTTTCATTTCAGGATTGCTAAATAATTGAAATCGAAAAAATTTTTATCCCGTAGATAATGCAGTATATTTGATAAAAAGTGCAAAAATCGCGTGCATTTTTTTTGGTTTTTCGCCTATAGCTCTTTGTTGGCGTATGGTTTTGAATAAGTACTTTTTCGTAGATTTCCTCATATACATTTTCTAAAAACAGTATTTTTCATCTCAGGATTGCTAAATAATTGAAATCGAAAAAATTTTTATCCCGTAGATAATGCAGTATATTTGATAAAAAGTGCAAAAATCGCGTGCATTTTTTTTGGTTTTCGCCTATAGCTCTGTGTTGGCGTATGGTTTTGAATAAGTACTTTTTGGTAGATTTCCTCATATACATTTTCTAAAAACAGTATTTTTCATCTCAGGATTGCTAAATAATTGAAATCGAAAAAATTTTTATCCCGTAGATAATGCAGTATATTTGATAAAAAGTGCAAAAATCGCGTGCATTTTTTTTTGATCATAATAAACTAACAAATGAATCTAGCATAGTCCGATAGGTGTGCTCTCAAAAATAATCAAGTCCACTTTTTGAACGCGTTTGACTGAACTTTTTGGTAGAATTCCTCATATATTCATAACAGTAATTTAATTTAATATACTTAATGCCTAACACTGCATTAAATAATAAGCACGAGAAAAAAATATGTTTTGATTGCAAAATTAACTGCTCAAATGTGCTCTAAACTTTCTGGAACTCTCGATCAGTAAAGGACACTAGATACTCTACGAAAACAAATGTATGCGAGTGGAAGTATATACATTGGTATACGTCAACATAGGCTGCTGCGCTCAATGATTAGCAGAAAAGATTTTGATCACGAAAACGTGTGTGTATATATATATATATATTGAACTAGACAAACATAAATTATAATTTATTCATTATGTATATTAACCTGGTTCATAATATTCATCGCTTGCTTCAGCAGTATTATCCAGGTAGTTATGGTTTCCGCATGAAAAGGTGAAGTCGCTATCTAACCATTTGGCATTTTGCGATTCAAAGTAACTATAGCCTTGCTTCGCTTTCTTCACCTTCGCCCATTTCGCATAGTAGTTGTTAAAGAAGCCGCTTCTCAGTCGTGTACGCAACTCAGACATAGTTGAAGTGTCTGTGATGTTGAATTTTTCTGACACATAACTTAATACTTTCTTCTTTTTGTCTTCTCTACTGAGATTCTTGTGTTTCACAAGTTCATGAACAAGCTCACTATTTTTTAATGTTATTGTATTCATAATATATTTATAAAGAAAAATAAATAAATAGAAACAACAAAATAAATAAATAATAACAACAAAATAAATAACAATAAACAACAAATAATTAACAACAAGTAACAACAATATTAACAATAAAACAATAAAGAACTCTAGGAACTGTAATAAATAATCAACTGCTGAAATGTGCTCTATACTCGGTCGAAGTCTCGAAGATACTGACAATATCAGAAAGCTTGCAAGTCCGCTAGGTGCACAATCAAAACAAACTCGCCCCAGTGCAACTATACATATATGTAGATGTAAACATACACTGCTGCGTTCGAGTGTCTATGCACGGAAAAATTTGGAGCCAGAAATAGTAGTAGGCCTTTTGATGTTGGGATTTTGAATATTATTTAATAGTAATATTTTATATATATGTATATATGGCATTGTTATCGCATTTCCTTGATTTTTAGCTCATCTTGAAAGCAATACACAAATATGTATTTAGTCTTTTATTCTCACAACGTTACAATATCACGTACATATATACGTGTATGTAGTGTTTATGTATATATGAGCGTGTATATATGGGCGATTCTCTGTGAGATAGAAAATCAAATTTATAACTCAACCCTATCAAAAAAATTATTCGAAACTTTTCTAGAGCATATTCAACATTAAAATTCAAAATTTTTAAGGTTTAATCCTTCGGATTCTCACAAAAAAATTTATAAAGATTGCTTCGTTTAATACAAAAGTTTCTACGTAAGTCATATATCAATCTTGCTTTCTAGCTATAAATCAGAATATGAGTCTTGAAAAAAAAAATTTTTTTGCTTTCCTTATCTAAAAAAATTATATTTCAATTGTAAAAGAAATTCTAAAAAGAAAAGTATTTTTGTCATTTTGCATAATTTAGCTTCATCTTCAAGCTAAAAATGGATGAAAATATCGAATTTCAGCGTTAAACGTAGTATTAAAGTAGTATTAAAATTCGACATTTTCATTCACTTTTAGCTCAAAAACGAAGCCAAATTGTTAAAAATGTAAAGAATACTTTTCGTCTTCGATTTTTTATAGCTAGAAATAGAGCAAAACTGATGTGTTGTGATTTACGTAGAAACTTTTGCACTAAAAGAAGCAATCTTAATGAATTTTTTGGTGTCGAACCTTCAAAATTTTGAATTTAAATATTTAAATTGTATATCAAGCTGCTGAAACATATATATGTTTATATATCGTATTGTGTGTATTTTTCATGGAAACTAGACAAAATTTCCTTGCAAAAGTTTTCGACGAAAAATACTTCCCTTAGGAGCTATGATTTTTTTTAAATTTGCAAAAAATGAAAAACATGCTTTTTGACGTATTAATTTTTTGTAAAGAAAAAAATGTAAAATGGCTCATAAATGTGGTTGCTAGTAAGTTTTGCCACGTTCCTCTGCACTTTTCACTATATTTTGACTTGCAGAAGAAAATCTGATCAGTTCGAAACCTTGAACTTTAAAAAAAAATTTTTCGATTTCTGGACCCCCGAAAATTGAATATACACTTTATAACAGTTTGATTAACTTTTTTAACCTTAAAATGTGAAAGAATGAGAGTTCGACCCTTCAGCTCCATACTAAAACAATTGTGGAGTATTTTTTAGTACAAAAGTATTTTTAAAATTTTTTTAAATTTAGCCCCGTTTTCTTGATTTTTTAAGGGTTGTTTCGGCGCCATGAACCAAAAACTCGGTATCCTCATCTCTTGCTCATTACTTCAGGAGCATTTTCCATATTTTTGATTTGGGATACAGCTAATAGCCGATCTAATCAACTGCTTGTCCCGTTTTTTCGTGTTTTCAACCACTGTGCGTCGGTCAGTGGCATCTGCCACTGTGACCATCGCAACTGCCGTTGCGGTGGCTGAAGTTCCGGGCGGAGGAGGGGTTGATAACCATTATTTTTTGGCCATAAGGGAGCTAGTTAATGCCCCGGCCGATGTCCGGACCTTGTTATTGACGGCGTTGGCCCCGGGGCCGCGTTAGTTTTTATTAATAAATGGTTTTTTTTTCTTGAATATATTGATTTTGTTATTTCATTGAGTGGTCGAGTCTATATATCTAGTGGATTTTATGGTGGAAATTGAGGATTTTTGCTGTTTCAGGTTGGATATCTAGCTACGGAGGTTTCTTGTGTTTTTTTTTTGTTGTTTTAGGGTTGGATGAAGTTTGAGTGTACATTGTTTTTGTAGAAGTTATGGAGGTTTATAGAGGAAAACTTGGATATCCGGGTATATCTAAGGTTTTGTGGGGGGTATTGCGACGTAGCAATAAATATTGCTGCGTCGTGATTATTTAACGCAGCCAGCTGACTCACTCTTGGCAAACTGACAGGCCATGGAGCGGAGCTAGCGCTCGGTGGCGCTCGCAGGAGTTACCTCTAACCGACCGCGTGCGGAGCGCAGGATGTGAGATCCCGAGTCACACCTGCGCAGCGCGTCGGCGCTCGGGAGGGGGCACGGCAGGAAGCGAGACGGCGGCCGCACGCACGCGGTTACATGCACGCCGCTGTGTGTACAGGGGAGGGCGCGTGTATGTGTGCGAGAGAGAGGGAGTTGGCACGCGAGGGAGAGAGAGAGAGAAGTGTGCGTGAGTATTGGAGAGAATGAGGCGCGCCAGCGGCGCGAGAGAGGGAGAGAGCATGCGAGGCGCGTGATAGTGGGAGAGAGCGCTCTCAATTATCGACCGCGATTAAACTATAGATGGAGAGGGCGCCTGTTATCGGGCGATCGATGTTGAATGATAGTCGATGAGATAATGCAGAGCACTGTACAGGGAAGCTGTATAGTTTCTTTCAAGACTAGTGGAATATAGAGGATGTCGGCTATTGATTTCTAGTTGGCATTTAAGGTCTGTCTACCGTGGAAAGCAATTCCTGATGAATGGGATTTGAATTCGCGCTCTCTTTTGCTTTTCCTTGGTCTTATCTATAGGGGGCGCCATCGGATGGAGATCAATATTGATTGATTGATCTCTATCAATAAAGGGGGCGCGGATTATGTAATTTAGGAAGCATATAGAAGGCGATAATTATTTTCTCGGCCAATGAGAAAATTAGAAATAGAAAAGAGGGCGCTGGGAAAACTCAGGAACATGCAAATGAGTTTGTATGGGTGATTAGTTAGGCCAATAGAGGATTTTCGGGACTTTCAGGACCAATGAGGAAATTCGGCGGTCGAGACGACGCTTCCGTGAAGAAGGAGGCCGGGTGGGAAAACGCGGCATCTTTCCTCGAGCGGAGCGTCGGCCTCGGCCATTCTGTTCCTGGATCCCTAGGCAGCAACAGCTCCTCTTGTTCTGGGTGTTTCTTTAAGTTGTTGGAGAGAGATCGCGAGAGAGAGAGAGAGAGAGAGAGAGAGAGAGAGAGAGAGAGAGAGAAATAGAAGTTGGGAGAGATCTTTGGAATTCTGATTTCCTGGTGTGGCCGATTTCTTCGTCTTTTTGTGGTATTTCTGGTGAGATTTTTTAATTAATATCTTTCAGTGATTATTTGTGGGAGGAGAGATTGGTACAGTGTTTTTTGTGTTGGAGGTTTTCTTTTCCTTTTCCAGCTCCGTGTCCTTTCCGCGTTTTTCAGCAGGAGGCGGATTTTTCCCTTATTGTTTTTTTATATAAATTAGAGTCATTCGATGGTGGTTTTTCGCGGCCCTTTGTTTTAGCCACCAACGACCTGTACAAGGAGGTAGTTATATGGCCGCTGGCCCATGTGTTATTTAAATTCATAATCCTATTTGTTTGCCACCGAGAATCTGTATATGGGAATTTCAGAATATATCTGAGTTTATGTGTTAATCTTAATTTTTGTTTTATTATTTATTCATTTAGCCCTATTGCTACCAATTCCCTTGCGTCTACCCGTTTTCCCGTTTTTTCACTACTCTAGACCTGGGAGGAAGGAGTCAGCCGGCACCTATAAATATTTTTGTACACTAGCGTATAGTTGCTTGAACGGGAAGCAAACGCCACGTTACAATATATTGTGACGTGGTGTATTTACCGTCCGTTGGGAAGGCTTGGCACCACGTAATGACACCTATGCAGGTTTATCACGAGCTCGTATTTTATTAATGATGGACGCCCGAACTCGATATCTGGTTACTCTGTTACTGCCGGCTGCAGAACTCCTCGTGCTCTCCCTTATGAAAATAATCTGCAGGAAAACCTGTAGGTTTTTGTGCACGGGAACATGGCGGGTACTGTGCAGGCTTTTGTGTAGAAATATGTGCATGATTATTTATATGAAAATGTACCTGATTTTTCTTAAACATATACAACATAATACATAAATTCGTAAAGAATCTTTGCATGATAATGAACAAACATTTGTGCAGAGTTTTCGGACACGATATGATAACATATAAAAATATTTCTGCACAAACTTGAATAAATATTTGTACAGGAAAATATGTAAAAAATAAGTAAATAAATAATGAAACATGATTTATGTACAATAACGTGCATACATTCTAGCTTAATTACTGTAGGTTTCTGTCTAAAATATAAAAGTTCTTTTCATTCTCGGAAAACTTCCGTTATGAACCAAAACATGCAGAGAATTACGTACATGATGTCGTACATACATTTTTGACCAATGCTGTACAGATACCTGAGTAAAGTAATATTTATTTACACTGTAGAAAGAGCAAAGCTGTACAGAAGCGTAAACACAAATTTGTTATAGTGAATCTGCGTTTCTGTTGTATTTTGTAGGGAATTATGTAAGAAACTGTATATCTGACATCTGTACAGACAAGCCTACACAATACATATACAGAAACGTACATAATTTCATGATGGATTCAAGATATGGCTCCTACAGATATTCTTAAAGATTCCATGTCAAGATCTGTGTAGGTATATGTGCAAAGTTTCCTGACATGCATGAATACCTGTTCCGTTCGCATCAGAAGGTTTGCAATCGGAGGCGGCAGACTTTCACAGACAGGCGTTCGACCGCAGCGTTTGTTGTTGCGTCGGCTGGTGGACTTAGTGCGACTGCGAAGAAGCAGTCGCTTTAAGGCCGTATTGTCCCCTCCCGGTCGAAAACTGCCGATATCGCAGCCAAATTTGGCAGTGATACGAGGGGCCCCACGCGGAGGGAAGGAATGAGCAGTGTTCTTTTTTCTCGGGCGTGGTGGCTACTGAACGCGCTGTCTGGCAAGGGTTGCTCAACTTGCGTGACTGAACTATCGCCCTCGCGATGGAATCCGGGAAGCGTTCGGATGCATTAGAGTAGGTCAGCGAATCGGAAATTGGCTACGGCGTAGCATGAATTAATTAAATTTGAAAGTCGAAATTTGTTACCCAGGCGAACCTGGGTAAATGCAGGAATGGAGACGCCTTTAAAAGAAAAATTGTGTATAGAAGCGAGTGCGAGAGAAAGTATGCATACAGTTCAAGCCGATTTATTGCTTTTTTTTGAGAGAAAAGCATATCGGCTCGAACTCGGACATCTGGCCACAAGCAGCCACGAATGTATCGACTAGGCGATGCATTCGAGATGTTTATGACGTTTTTATGACTGCCCGGATTAGTCGGCTCGGACCGGCCTGCCTCGGCGCAGTAATGAGACGCGCGGAGCGTGTTTTCGAGAAACAAGAGATGCGAGTGTGCGAGGACCGAGAGTGAAACAAAAAAAGGATCTCATTGTTTATAGTAGATGCGCAGTTTGAATGAGTGAAAGCTGCGACTTTTCCTGCGTCGAAGGACGAGCTCGAGGACTGCTCGGGGCAGTTCAGTTCGGACCTCGAAGCATTACACTTCGACTTCACTGTTCTGTACTTTGCGTATTTTAATATACGATTTAAAACTTCCAAGTTTCATTCTTTTTTTCCCTCGTGCAAATTCTTTTAATTACATAGATATATGTACTCACGCACTCTTGCGAGGCGAACAATACCTATAGATAATTTTCTGTACGGAAAAATGTCTATACTTATAGATCTATTCTTATTGATTCCGTGTAAAGACCTGTGTGTAAATTTCTATACCTGTATTGAAACATATATGATACTGTACATAATTTTTTGCAGGTAAACGTACTTAAATACCTGCACAGAAACGTACATAGGTTAATACGATGACCTTTACAGAAACATATACAAATTTTTCAAATACTACAGTATATAAAAAATATATATTTTTTCATACATTTATGCATATTTTTGTACATATATATGTGCACAAATTTGTGCATGTTTTTGCACACAGATTTTGCCTGTATAGAAACGTGCATAAATGTAACACTCGATTTCGTACGACCGAGTGTTAAGTATCGGCCTTGTTCCCGGGAATCTCTCCTCGAATATCCCGGTAGGCGCCAGACGCGGTCCTTCAGCGTCAGAGCCTCGCGGCTCCCTTCCACGAAACTCACTGCGGGAACAAGGCGGAGGTGGTGTTCGCGAGGTGGTCATTGGCTAGTTCAGTCCCGAAATTTACGCTAAGGAGACAGGGTGGTTCGAGGTTATTAAATCACGCCAGTCTGGACAAAGAGCTCTCTTTTATTCAAAACAATTAACACCGAGTAAGGGAGCCACTAGTTAGCCAAATATAGATTGCTTTCACGTTTTAACAATAGATCTCTGGCGCAACGTCGCCACAACAGTGTTAACCGCTCGCTGTATTACTTCCTAATTTATTTCCGCAAGGTATCCGTTTTCGCTAAATAGATCGCAAAGGTAGCCCTCGCCACAGACGAATCGACTCTCGCGCGTCTCAAGGCTTCACTCACACACGTCCACGCGACGTTTCACTCGCCTTTTATCCGAAGACAAAATCGTACATGCATACGCGGTCACTCCCGGACCTATTCCGATCACACTAGTTTAACCCTATAGTCGCGATCGAACGCTCCTTGTCCGATCGCTCCTGCTTAATCTACGTTAGGCCAAGAGCCTGCCTGCGTACCCACGACTTGCGACACCTCTCGCGCCTCTAAACTATTCGCGAGCGTCGAACGAGTCCCCCTTGTACTCGTCGACGCGTATTTTCCACGGCACTCACGATTCTCACTCACGACGACACAATACAGGTAGCCCCGAAGCTCCTAATCCCGAGATACTTTCGCGACTCGACAGGTAGACCGAGGCATAACTCACTCGCAGAAATTCTCCCTTATAATTAACCTAACTAGGAAGAAACGCCGAAGACAACCGAGACAGCCGCGCCGATGTCATCCTCGATGAACAAAGGACTCCGCGTAAAGAAACCCACGCGTGGAACTGCGCGAACGCCAGCGAGGGAAACTTAGCTTTTTAAGTACGAAACGAACCACTGACCTTTATCCTAATCCAAGTCCAATTGTCCACGCCAAAAGGATCCACCACGTCGGAGATAACACAGTAAAGGTAGCACAAAATTCACAGAGAAATTCGCAAGGAAGCAGGCGGTGAGCTGTCCGAGCTGGAGCGGCCGGGGCAGGAGAGTGCCGGCTCGCGCCCTCGTCGTTTGCCTCGCGCTCTCGCTCTCCCGTGCCGCCGCTTCGCGCGTGCTCCTATTGGTCGGATCGCCTGGGACGACGGCCTCGCGCTCTCGCGCCGCAACAGGCTCACTCGCCCCATGCATCGTCGACCGCTACGCATGCGCGCTCAACTATTCGATTATTATCGACGCTGCAGCAGATAGCCGCAAAATTCGAATGCTTATTACAATAGGTAGCCAGTATTCACACAGATAATTCGCATACAACCGAGGTAAAACGCAAATTACGAAGTACAAAATAACACTCAGCATATCCGTCTATCTAGGCCTTCAGACGCTCACGTAGGAAGCCCCGCCGGTCCATCATCTACGTCCGCTTTTCGATTATGGACGAATAGAACGCCCTGGGTGAATCTGGATGGCTGTTACTCGAGAAAGAGAACAAACGCCATTACCACAGGCACACAAATCTCATTCATACGGCCTTGAGACGCTCTACCCCGGCAGCTCGAGACTCGATGTGACGCGGCAACATTTTGCCACGTTACAGTACATAAAATTGTGCATACTATTTTAAGTTGAACCACTGCAATGAAAATAGCGGAAAACATCGTGAAAAATTCATTGGACAGTGGATTAGTATTAAGTTGGTTATCAATATTGAGACAAAAATGAAATTTAAAAAATATTTACTTCATTGCGATCACCCATCCGAGTAGGAACCTTGCCTAATGCTGCTTAACTTTCATAATAGAAAGTCCATGGTGCGATGTGTTTGGCCAGAACATATCACACTATTAGTAAACTCAAATGTTAATGTCTAAGAGCTTCATTTTGCTGAATCAGGTATTTTTGCGTATTGTTCATGTTAAATATTTTAAAATTAGCTTCATACAATATTTGACGAAGAAATACATTTTTTTGAGCCTATCCGAGGCAAGGGAATTTTTTTTAATTTTTCAATATTAATAGCATTATCGAACTACAAATAAAATATATTAACGGACAGGTAATAAATTTAAAAGTATTAAAGTAAAATTATAATTTATGAAAAATAAATAATGAATGCTAGTAGTTTTAGCTATTAGCATAGTTTTCTTTAGATTAATGCTAGTAATTTTTTAATATTAATAGCGTTATCCAACTAAAAATAAAATATATTAACAGAATGGTAACAAATTTAAAAATGTTAAAGTCAAACTATAACTTATTAAAAATAAATAATGAATGCTAATAGTTTTAAAAAAGTTTAAAAAATTCCCTTGCCTTGAATAGACTCAAAAAATTAATTTCTTCGTAAATGATTTATGAAACTAATTTTAAAGTATTTAACATGAACAATACGCAAAAATACCTGATTCAGCAAAATAAAGCTCTTAGACATTAACATTTGAGTTTACTAATAGTATGATGTGTTCTGGCCAAACACATCGCACCATGGACTTTCTATTGTGAAAGTTAAGCAGCATTAGGCAAGGTTCCTACTCGGATGGGTGACCGCTATGAAGTAAATATTTTTTGAATTTGAAAAATTCTTTTTTTTTTTCATTTTTGTCTCAATATTGATAACAAACTTAATACTAATCCACTGTCCAATGAATTTTCCACGATGTTTTCCGCGATTTTCATTGCAGTGGTTCAACTGAAATTAGTATGCACAATTGTATGTACACTATTGTGCATACATTTATGGACGTTTCAATACAGGCAAAATCTGTGAGCAGCAACATGCACAAATTTGTGCACATATCTGTGTACAAAATATGCATAAATGTATGAAAAAATATATATTTTTTATATACTCTAGTATTTTGAAAATTTGTATATGTTTCTGTACAGGTCATCGTATTAACCTATGTACGTTTCTGTGCAGGTATTTATGTACGTTTACCTGCAGAAAATTATGTACAGTATCTTATATGTTTCAATATAGGTATAGACATTTTTCCGTACAGAAAAAAATTTCTGTACAGATATGTGCAGAATATTATCTATAACTGCATGTCAGAAAACTTTGCATGTATACCTACGCAGATCTTGACACGGAATCTTTAAGAATATCTGTAAATGCCATGTCTTGAATCCATCATAAAATTATATACGTTTCTGTATATGTATTGTGTTGGCTTATCTGTTCAGATGTCTATACAGTTTCTCAGATAATTCCCTACAAAATACAACAGAAACGCAGATTCACTATAACAAATTTGTGCTTATGTTTCTGTACAGCTTTGCTTTTTCTACAGTGTAGATAAATTTAACTTTACTCAGGTATCTGTACAGCATTGGTCAACAATGTATGTTCGACATCATGTACGTAATTCTCTGCATGTTTTGATATATAATGGATGTTTTCCGAGAATGAAAAGAACTTTTATATTTTAGACAGAAACCTACAGTAACAGTAAGCTAGAATGTATGCACGTTATTCTACATAAATCATATTTTATTATTTATTTACTTATTGTTTACATATTTTCCTGTACAAATATTTATCCAAGTTTGTGCAGAAATATTTTTATGAACAAACATTTGAGATTTCGGATACGATATAATTACATATCGTGTCCGAAAACTCAAATGTTTGTTCATTATCATGCAGAGATTATTTATGCATTATGTTGTATAAGTTTTAAGGAAATTCATGTACATTTTCATATAAATAATCATGCACATATTTCTATACAAAAGCCTGCACAGTACCCACCATTTTCCCGTGCACAAAAACCTATAGGTTTTCCTGCAGATTATTTTCATAAGGGCTAGGTCGCAGGCGAGATGTATATGGAAGGGAATATGCAAAAATGAATGAACGCTCAACATAAAATCAGTACTCCGTAATTTATTTCAAAAAAAGAAAGATTGGTCTTTACTCGCGGACGCGTGCTCGTCCTCGGGCGAGCTCACTGTCGCTAACGCGGGCTGGCCATAAAGCTAGGAACTCGCGGCGGAGATGTATCACGAGACAACACTCCCTACCTGTCTTTACTTTATAACTCCTCGTCCTCACGTGCTGACGATGTCTCGTTCCCTGTGGAAGCGCATACGAAAGAAACTAATAGTCGGCTCGGAAACACATGGGGGGAAATACTCTCTGGTCGCTCTGAAGGCCTTTTTCCAAGTCTCGTGGATGCTCTCGTGGTTCGATACTCACTCTGCGGATACTCCAGGCATACCGTCTTTGCTCACGGCGTTCGGCAACTCGGCCGTTTCGCGGCGTCTATCTCTATGTCACTAGCACTCACTTCTTACCGTTAAATCGCTCTCTCGCGCCTATCACAAAATTACACGCTTCTGCACCATATAGCACATTCACACATTCGCGCCCACTTTTTCGATCCTTCGAAACGCGTGTGAAATTCGAAGCTCTCTTATACGCTTGTATGGTTCTACATACAATATTTACAACTTTTACGTGATCTTCCCATTTCAGCACGCTTACATTAGTTGTTTGCCGCTCGCACGCGTGCTGTTGATCGAACCGTAGCCCACCACTTTTTCCCACATACTCTAGTCAGTCGCTCGCCAATATGGCGGCCGACGCTCGTGCTCGTTCGCCTCGTGACTCGCATGCTTCGTATATTCTTCTCTCGCTCTCGTTGCTCTACGCTGCGCTGTGCTTCCCTCTCTCTTGCTCTCGCCTCGGCTGCCGCGCGTTGCTACGTGCTGTGTTCCCCTACACTCTCCCGCTCTCGCTTCGGCTTGTTGCTTCTCGGCGGCGTGTCTCTCGCCGCGTTGCGTTGCCTTCCTCTGGCTGTATCAGCTGTCTGCTCGTACTTTCTCTGTAAACACCACCGAGTGTAAGATTTTATTATCTTAACTGGGTGGTGTCCAGGCGATCAGTTATCGACGGGATCCCCGGCACAATATATATTTATTAGAGGCACTAATCTATTTATGTCTTTTTTTCAGAATTTAACCCTGTCATAACCCCTTAATAAATTAACATTTAAAATTAATTAATTTAATACGCTGTATTATATACAAAATAATATCGACCATTTTAACAATTTTTTGAAAATTGTCATGCATTTGAAGAGTATGGTTTGTCATAACAAAAAAATATCTGAAAAAGTTCGAAACAAATGTTGAATTAACACTACAAATACTTTATTTCTAATGATCACAAGCAAAATAAAATAAAACTTTATATAAATGTGAACTGTCTGAAGTCACTTTGGTGGAAAAGGTGAGATTACTGAAGCTCCAACAATTGCGGCTTGATTTGTCAAAGCTGCTGCTGAAACAAAAATATTATATTATTTATTCATTTGGTATTATTGTAGTACCATTTTAAAAATATAAAACTTTTAAGTTAATTTTTTTAATGAAACAACTGCAAAATAAAGTATTTTCCTAAAAGAGCGACGATGGCTCAATCGGTAGAGTATCGGGCTAGTAATCCAGAGGTCCTGGGTTCAATCCTGACTCTCGACGATTTGGGAGACACCTCTTTGTTTACATAAGTGTTTATACATCTGAACTCCAGTGGTTCGGATTCCATTGTGTACAACATGTATATTTCATTGTACATAAAACTGTAGGTCCCCATTGCTCTGCGCGAGTACTTAAAAATAGTGGACTCAATGCACTGAAATTAAGTACTCACAAGCGCAGGCAATGCAGAGGCATATAAGACTCATGTGAGGACTTGACAAGGCTGTAAAAATAAAAAAAAAGTATTTTCCCTCAAAAAGTTTTATGAACTTTGAATAGAGAATTTAGATTTTCCATTATCTTATTTCTTCGTCATCGAAAATAAGTTCTAAAATGCGGATATATTTATTATTTATAGTAATAATCTATTTAAATGTGAATCTATCGCTCGATGTTGGAGTATTGTAAATAATTTACTATGCGTCTCTTCGAGCCAAATCGTTTTATTTATACAAAATTCGCCAAACGTTTCAGGATATATGTATCCCCTCTTCAGTGGCTATATACAAGGTTATAAAATATTTGAAAATTCATTACAAAGTATAAATTTAAAGTATTAATTACAAATTATTGAAAAAATCTTTACCTAATATGTAAAAAACCTCCATCTTTCACATAGTAAAAAGACAAGGAATATCGCATATGGCGCTATAATTAAAACGTACAAATTTAATTATAAAATTGAAATTTACAAAACTTTTTTTAATAAAAAATTAACTTACAGGATTTTGACTCGAGAATTAGAAAACAGTACGGGTTTTTACCGGTGCCATTAGATGGCAATATGGCACCGGTCGAGGCTGGACAACAACTGGTGTCTCGACTGAAATTCGGACTATATAAAGCCCGCAATACATACATCAAACGCAGAACACATACTGTGAATACAACAAATATATATGTAACAAACTATAATGCAACATACGTTGGCGACGGATATTTCGAGCTTCATCCGTGTATCAAGAACGTATAACAGAACAGAGGTGGCACGTCTACTACTCAAGTGACAGAGCGGGGAGCCCAAGCCGCGTCGCAAAAAACGCTCCTACCATGACTGTATGACTATATAGTATACAGTATGGTCGGCGCGTTACCAAGGCAACCCGGTCTCCCCGACCTCCCACTGGGCTGTTCCGCTCCGGCTCGCCAGCCAATCACTATCGAGCATGTGTTGGCTGAGTTGAAGAGAGCGCGAAGCGGCATGACACCTCTACCTGCATGCTAGGCTTCTGATACAGTCTGCTCGCCACCGGGCCTCCGCAATCCCATTATTTACAAGTTAAAATTTATTTGGACTATTTTTTAGATTAGATATAACATTTTTATAACTTGCCTTGAGGCGACACGTATCCTCAGCTCTATTAAGCGTGCCATCAAAAAACTGGATATGGAACATTTCTGAAAAGCGTCTACGAAAAATAGACGCCTCTCTATCTATTATTTTAATATTGTTAAAATTAAAACTGTGTCCCGTCTCCAACGCATGCACCGCGAGGGGAGAGTTTAGATCCTTTTTCTCTATACATCTCTTGTGTTCGTATTGCCTAGCTTTCAACGGCCGATACGTTTCCCCAATGTACGTAGAATCGCAATCGGAGCAGTCGATCTTATAAACAACGTTTGTTGTATCATTCACAGCAGTAGGATCTTTGCCAAGCTTTATAAATTTATTAAACTTATCAGTAACACTATTGGTGAGACTCATGTCATTTCTTTGCAAAACAGACTTTAATTTGTTATTAAACCCTTCGTAGTAGGGAAACACCGCATATCTTTTTCCAGAGTTAGGATTAGAATTATTGTTTTTAATAATATGTGAATGCGCACTACCTGCACCCGCACCTTCCAATGTGGCCTTAGAAATGCACAAATTGCGAGCAATGCGTTTTTTACTAAATTTATCTATGAAATCTGGAGGATAGTCATTAGCTGTGAGAATTTTTTTGCATTTTTCGATATTTTCACCGTGAAACCGCGGATCAGACAATAATGTCGCCCTATCAAATAAGTTGTACATTATTGCTATCTTTTGGTTTTTTGGGTGGTGAGAGAAATAGTTTATGTATCTAGAGGACGCGGTATTTTTTTGAAACCAATTAGTAAAAACATGGCCACTTAAATCATGAATAATAGACATATCAAGAAAATTTATACTATTGTTTACTTCAATTTCGTGCGTAAATTGAAGGGAATTGTTGTAGCTATTAAATATAGATAGCACAAAATCAATTTTCTCTCTGTCCAAAACCAAAAGACAGTCATCCACGTATCTGCAAAAAAGTCGAACGCTAGATTTTGCAATACCCAGACAATGTTCCTCGAGATCCTCCAAAACCATATTTGCAAAAACAGGGCTCGAGCAAAATCCCATCGAAGCGCCTGAAATTTGTTTATAGAATTTGCCATCAAAGACAAGATACGTACAATCGAGAAGAATTTTTATACCATCAATAAATTCACTCTTCGACATACAATTCAAACATGAGAGCCATTTCCATCTCTTTTCAATCGACAGTATAATCGCCTCCTTTGGCAAACTCGAAAACAACGAAACAACATCGAAGGATACGAAACAGTGTTGATCAGAAATATTCATATTGATGAGATTATTTTTCAGTTGCATACTATTTTTTATGTGTGAAGCTGGTAAAGGAAAATGTTTTGTTAGTAAGACGGATATGCATTTATCAAGAAAATAAGTCGGGCTATTAATTGCTGAAACTATAATTCTAACGGGATTGTCCGGTTTATGGATTTTTATCAGGCCATACGCTTTCGGAAGCGATGTGTGCTCGATGCCCTTAGAGGAAAGACCTCTAAAGGCCTCATCGCACTCTAGAACGCCCCGTGTACTCCAAAGGTCAATGAGTTTTTTAACCCTCTTTTTAATCCCCGCAGCGGGGTTGACTTTTACAAGTCTATAAAATCTCTCATCGCTTAGGGCTTCATTAACCTTCGAGATATAAACGTTTCGATCCACCACTACCGTAGCATTGCTCTTATCTGCTCTAGTGAAAAATAAATCAGGATTTCTTTTTAGAAACTGTTTTGTACGTCTAATGTTATGAGACATAATCCGTTCATGATAAGGCACATGCGTCTTATTTTTAATCTGTGAGTTCAATATAGAAATAACCCCATCGCGTAATCCTCCGTCTATATTTCGATTAAACGCATAAACATTCTCGAGGCTTTTCAAAATCTCAATAGCTTGTTTTAATTGAAAATCTGTGTTAAAATTGAATTTATCTCCCATAGACATAACCTTCTTTACAAAATCCGGAAGCTGCGAATCAGTAAGATTCACCAGCCACTTTTCTCTCAATTTTAAAATTTCCGCATGGTTAAAATTGTAGTCAAGACTACTAATATTTTCATTCGAGGCACGATGACCCGAAATATTGCCATGCGGACGGACCGGGAGGTCATGTCCCCGGGAGCGTGAAGACAGATCGGATATTTTTTCCCGTAGTTATAATTCAATTTATTCTTATAAATTTTTAAAGAATTTTCGGAAAACTCTAAAACCACTCTAGAAAAATGCTCGGAAGTCAACCTTTTAATGCTACTGATATTGTTCAATGTTGTTTTGTTTAAAAAAGTTATGTGTGTGTTACAATCTATTATCTCTAATTTTAAAAGGTTCTTTTGTAAGTTTTTTATACAATTTCGGTATTTCCTAGTCGCAAATTTACTGTGAAAAAATCTACGCACGTTCATCCTGGAAATATGTTTTGGCACAAGGTCTTTTTCTCGACACTCTAACAAAAACTTTAATTTGCACGTGCATCTTAGAGCCTCCCCTAAAAGTAATGTCAGTACAAGGGTATTAATATTAGTAGTCTTGACTACAATTTTAACCATGCGGAAATTTTAAAATTGAGAGAAAAGTGGCTGGTGAATCTTACTGATTCGCAGCTTCCGGATTTTGTAAAGAAGGTTATGTCTATGGGAGATAAATTCAATTTTAACACAGATTTTCAATTAAAACAAGCTATTGAGATTTTGAAAAGCCTCGAGAATGTTTATGCGTTTAATCGAAATATAGACGGAGGATTACGCGATGGGGTTATTTCTATATTGAACTCACAGATTAAAAATAAGACGCATGTGCCTTATCATGAACGGATTATGTCTCATAACATTAGACGTACAAAACAGTTTCTAAAAAGAAATCCTGATTTATTTTTCACTAGAGCAGATAAGAGCAATGCTACGGTAGTGGTGGATCGAAACGTTTATATCTCGAAGGTTAATGAAGCCCTAAGCGATGAGAGATTTTATAGACTTGTAAAAGTCAACCCCGCTGCGGGGATTAAAAAGAGGGTTAAAAAACTCATTGACCTTTGGAGTACACGGGGCGTTCTAGAGTGCGATGAGGCCTTTAGAGGTCTTTCCTCTAAGGGCATCGAGCACACATCGCTTCCGAAAGCGTATGGCCTGATAAAAATCCATAAACCGGACAATCCCGTTAGAATTATAGTTTCAGCAATTAATAGCCCGACTTATTTTCTTGATAAATGCATATCCGTCTTACTAACAAAACATTTTCCTTTACCAGCTTCACACATAAAAAATAGTATGCAACTGAAAAATAATCTCATCAATATGAATATTTCTGATCAACACTGTTTCGTATCCTTCGATGTTGTTTCGTTGTTTTCGAGTTTGCCAAAGGAGGCGATTATACTGTCGATTGAAAAGAGATGGAAATGGCTCTCATGTTTGAATTGTATGTCGAAGAGTGAATTTATTGATGGTATAAAAATTCTTCTCGATTGTACGTATCTTGTCTTTGATGGCAAATTCTATAAACAAATTTCAGGCGCTCCGATGGGATTTTGCTCGAGCCCTGTTTTTGCAAATATGGTTTTGGAGGATCTCGAGGAACATTGTCTGGGTATTGCAAAATCTAGCGTTCGACTTTTTTGCAGATATGTGGATGACTGTCTTTTGGTTTTGGACAGAGAGAAAATTGATTTTGTGCTATCTATATTTAATAGCTACAACAATTCCCTTCAATTTACGCACGAAATTGAAGTAAACAATAGTATAAATTTTCTTGATATGTCTATTATTCATGATTTAAGTGGCCATGTTTTTACTAATTGGTTTCAAAAAAATACCGCGTCCTCTAGATACATAAACTATTTCTCTCACCACCCAAAAAACCAAAAGATAGCAATAATGTACAACTTATTTGATAGGGCGACATTATTGTCTGATCCGCGGTTTCACGGTGAAAATATCGAAAAATGCAAAAAAATTCTCACAGCTAATGACTATCCTCCAGATTTCATAGATAAATTTAGTAAAAAACGCATTGCTCGCAATTTGTGCATTTCTAAGGCCACATTGGAAGGTGCGGGAGCAGGTAGTGCGCATTCACATATTATTAAAAACAATAATTCTAATCCTAACTCTGGAAAAAGATATGCGGTGTTTCCCTACTACGAAGGGTTTAATAACAAATTAAAGTCTGTTTTGCAAAGAAATGACATGAGTCTCACCAATAGTGTTACTGATAAGTTTAATAAATTTATAAAGCTTGGCAAAGATCCTACTGCTGTGAATGATACAACAAACGTTGTTTATAAGATCGACCGCTCCGATTGCGATTCTACGTACATTGGGGAAACGTATCGGCCGTTGAAAGCTAGGCAATACGAACACAAGAGATGTATAGAGAAAAAGGATCTAAACTCTCCCCTCGCGGTGCATGCGTTGGAGACGGGACACAGTTTTAATTTTAACAATATTAAAATAACAGATAGAGAGGCATCTATTTTTCGTAGACGCTTTTCAGAAATGCCCCATATCCAGTTTTTTGATGGCACGCTTAATAGAGCTGAGGATACGTGTCGCCTCAAGGCAAGTTATAAAAATGTTATATCTAATCTAAAAAATAGTCCAAATAAATTTTAACTTGTAAATAATGGGATTGCGGAGGCCCGGTGGCGAGCAGACTGTATCAGGAGCCTAGCATGCAGGTAGAGGTGTCATGCCGCTTCGCGCTCTCTTCAACTTAGCCAACACATGCTCGATAGTGATTGGCTGGCGAGCCGGAGCGGAACAGCCCAGTGGGAGGTCGGGGAGACCGGGTTGCCTTGGTAACGCGCCGGCCATACTGTATACTATATAATCATACAGTCATGGTAGGAGCGTTTCTTGCGACGCGGCTTGGGCTCCCCGCTCTGTCACTTGAGTAGTAGACGTGCCACCTCTGTTCTGTTATACGTTCTTGATACACGGATGAAGCTCGAAATATCCGTCGCCAACGTATGTTGCATTATAGTTTGTTACATATATATTTGTTGTATTCACAGTATGTGTTCTGCGTTTGATGTATGTATTGCGGGCTTTATATAGTCCGAATTTCAGTCGAGACACCAGTTGTTGTCCAGCCTCGACCGGTGCCATATTGCCATCTAATGGCATCGGTAAAAAACCGTACTGTTTTCTAATTCTCGAGTCAAAATCCTGTAAGTTAATTTTTTATTAAAAAAAGTTTTGTAAATTTCAATTTTATAATTAAATTTGTACGTTTTAATTATAGCGCCATATGCGATATTCCTTGTCTTTTTACTATGTGAAAGATGGCGGTTTTTTACATATTAGGTAAAGATTTTTTCAATAATTTGTAATTAATACTTTAAATTTATACTTTGTAATGAATTTTCAAATATTTTATAACCTTGTATATAGCCACTGAAGAGGGGATACATATATCCTGAAACGTTTGGCGAATTTTGTATAAATAAAACGATTTGGTTCGAAGAGACGCATAGTAAATTATTTACAATAGTAATAATCTACATTTTAACTTTCCAGGTATATATCGCCACCCTATACGAAGTCTAAGGTAGTTCAGATTTGCAGCGAAAATGAAACGGTTCATATTGTTTGTGAATACTAACACGATTCAGATTCTATCCGCAAAGAGTAGAAAGTTTCAATAGTTCCGACAAATAGTAGCACAGTCCAGATTTTTCCTGGAAAGACTAATACAGCTCAGATGCCCCCGGCAAAGACTAAAGTAGTTCAAACCTCCATTCCGCGAAAACTAACAGAGTTTCAGATGCAAAATATAATTAGGGGCTCGTCAGCGCCCAATGACAAGTATAAGTGTATGCAAAATATGTACACTGTGGCTTCAGAGAGCAGCGCGATCTATTATACATGGAGGACAGCGGATCCCGAATAGACAGTGGCGCTTCTGCACTGTCGAAAACGGTGTTGGTTTTGGAACCTCCGGTGCACATCACCTTGTATATTGGTGGTTTTCACTGTTCAAACGTGTTTCGTTGTTGTTGGAAGAACTGGATACTCATATAGCTTTCATGAACGAAAATTCATAGCAATAGGTATACTTTTTTGAATATAATTGAATAATTGTATTATTCGTCGATCTGACAGAGCAATGTTGGGCTGAAACGACACCGCCTCCTTGGAAAGGTTAATTTTCAAGAAGTGGTGTCAAAAGTAAAGAATATTTTGAATTTAAATATATAAGGTTCGTCCGGGATACCAGGTGAATACATTATTCTAAGTAGTATAGCTATAGGCATACCAGAACAGGCGAATACTGGAACAATGGATCCTCCTCCATACGGGTTCTAGCATATGCTGCCCCTCTCTCTTGGCCCCCCTCTCAAAGCCAGAACCAGTTGGTAAGGGAATTTTCTCCCCCACTATTTTGTTCTAGTATGCCTACAGCATTTTCTACTTTTTTATTTATTTTTCTATTGTCTTGTTAATCTTTACATGCTTGATAAAATATTTTTATGAGTTTGACATTTTGTAAAGCACAGATAGTCTTACAAATTGGATTGTGGTTTGTGCATATAGTTACACACTTGATACATGATGTTGAGGGACAGCCATATTGTTGAATGTTGTGAAGAGGTAATTTAAAACGTTGCAGCAACTTCTGCCTTAAATCATCCACAATAAATATTTTGGTGGCATCTTGCAACGATTCACGGAGCAGACTTCCAATTTGTCAGTAATCAAGCCCATTCGTGTCCCAGGCTATACTACGATAATTATGTTTGAGCCACATATTTTCTGCTTGCAACTAATTAGAATGTCTATACAATGAAAATGGCTTTTTAAATAGATGAACTATAAGATTTCCACTGTTATTAAGAGGAATAATTGCTATTTCCTTTAGAATATAATCACCTCCCATTTGTTTAATGCCTACCACGTCTACTGCATACTTCATTTTTTTATTTATTCATTTTTTAAACAAGCTTCTTCACCTCTCCACTAACAGGATTATACTGAGTAATGCGATCATGTAAGATCAGACAATAAGCTGATGTAGATGATGGGAAGGGCTTTATAGTTTCAATTTCTAGACGCACATCTACAGAAGCATTTTTTAGAGTTTCATTTTGCCGTGAACAGTCAATAACTACGAGTTGAACATTATTGATATACTTTTCTTTATCCAACACTTGCTGTGGATCTCTTCCACAGTAGCTTCTTTGAAAATCAACGTACATATCATATAGCATTGTGTACTACTTTTAAATATGTCAATGTTTAGATTACAGTATGGATAAGATTTTCAATTCAAGAAAAGTTTTACATTACTAATTTCACAATGATCAAATCTGCTGTAATTTCCATCTTTAACATTTTTTCTCTTAGTTTGTAATCCAATTATCACAAAACGAGGTTTTTCCAATTGATTTGAAGTTTTTACTGTCCAGACGTGTTTATTGGCTGCTGGAAGTGATAGATATTCAAATAACTCCCAGGAACGATAACATATAAAGATTGGGTTATCTTTACCAATAAAATTCAATAGCTGGATTTTTTGTTTGTCAGAAGCAACGACATGTGGCATTAGCCACTCTATCTTTGTTATCTTTATTTCAAAGTTTTCATAAGCAGCAACAGCACCTGCAGCAACCATACTTTCTTGAATTACTTTCTCTTCCTTCTGCAGGAAGGCCGGAGTCAGGAAGCAGACAGGAGGGAAGGAAGGCACAAAGAACCGAGGGCGGAGCGTTGTGGCGGTGGTGGCTACGCACTGGCGATACCTGATAATCGACGATAACTCGGCTCTGCTCACGAGAAAGTACTACACAGCACTGCATACATAACAAACTCTTGCTCGGCCTTTCAGATACGGAAACATTGGAGCACTTTTCCGAGAGACTGCGGCGGTGGCGGCGGAGGCTTGTTTTCGTCTACTTGTCTTGTCTCTGCCTGGGCTCTGCTTGTCATGTAAGTCTATAGACATATAGACATATAGTCTCTGTTCGCATCCTCGCCGAATCCCGAATCGTTGCTCCCCCCTCCCCTGTACGTCCCACTCGGTTCATTCGCCCCCTGTTAATTTACTCGGTGTTGCCAGTTTTCTTTCGATATCGAAGAGCAAGATAGATCAGGCCCGTCACTTCGTCATGCAGCATACAATGCGACCTCTGGTACGAGTGCATATACAGCTATTTGAGTGTTTTGAGGGTATACGACACATGCATAGCTCATAATGGGCAGGAAGCGTAAGTTCCTTAAATTTATTATTATTAATTTTATTTATAATATTTATTTATGTATCAGTGCAGCGAAAATTTAGACAAGTGCGTCTGGAATAGCGCGAGAGCGGAAAGAAAAAGTAGAGAACAGAGCAGCAAAAGCACAAGAGCGAAAAGAAAAAGCAGAGCAGAGAGCAGCAGTAAGAAAGAATAAAGAGGACAAGAATGAAAAGTTAAAGCAAGAACAGATTAAGAAGGAAGAAGAGGATAAATTGAAGCAAAAGGAGGCTAAGAAGAAAGAGGAAGATGAAAAGAAGAAGAAAGAGAAAAGGAAGAATGAATACGAAAAGAGTAAAAAAATTGATACAAAGAAAAATGGAGGCGCCGCTCTCCGCACTCACGTTCTCGATCTCGTTCTCATTCTCCTGATGTACCGAATCTCACTCACGTTATAGTCACTATGAAAATCATCGCAGTAACAAAAACTATCATTACGCTTCACCAAAATATCAACGAACTCATGACTATCAACAACTTCAACAACAAGACTATCAACAAGTTGAAATGCAAATGATAAAAAATGAAATTTTCGAATTGAAGAATCAACAAAAATATTATTTTGTTCACGACCCTTTACTGAGCCCTTCATTTCATTCACAAGAAGTCGCAAAATTAAAAGAAGTAAGTTTTAATAAAACATTTATTTTAATATTTTTATTTACTTTCTATTGTTCATTTAAAATTTTTTTTCAAACTATAAAGATTTATCAAAGAAATAATACTGATTTGAATCGTAAATATCAACAAGTTAAAGACCAAATTATAACTTTGCAAAAAAAGAAGGATTTTTATTTATCGTACTTCAAAAAACATAATGAACCAGTATGAAACATGCACAGTGGATTCAAAAGATATTAAATTTTCTATATACTTATCATTTTTATATCCTTCCTGTACGAATTGTAATTTAGTTCTATCTACCTTAATTGTACTACATTTAATTTAATAAAATATACCTTGATAAATCATAGTATAGGGCTACAGTGGTGAATGAAATTTTTATATTGCTTATTATTAATTTATAAAGCGGATCCGACGAGCGTCATCGACATTTCAAAACAATCGCTGGCTGTATGCGCTATTAGATGTAACGTCCTACGACGTTATTTATTTTTAATCTATGAGTTACAAATTTTAAACTAGTTTTCAAAATTCAAAACATCAAGAGGATTATGATGTTCATTTCGAAACGTTATATTTTGAATGCGTGCTGTGATTTTGTAACACAAGTCAGCAGTGTTACTTATTCGGCAATCGCTATACTTGTAAAACTGATTAATAAGCGTTATACTTTAAGAATCGGTCAACGTATTCGGGCTTTAAAAGAGTCGAATTGGCCTCATTTTAATTAGTCTCGTGTTTAAGTCCGAACTCCGTACCTCGCGGTTCGTAAAGGCGCGGAGCATTTAATTGTACTTCCAAGTACTGAATTGTGAATTTAAAAAGCAAATATATTTTCAATCATACTCGAAAAGAAAACTGAGAGTGAATTATTACAAAGCAACCTGTCACGTATAATTCAAACAAGACGAACAAGCAGAAAGAAAAAGACGAGGACAGCAGAAGCAGCAAAATAAGTCAAGTGAAGCAGGAAAAGGTAAGTCAAATAAATATACTAAAATACATATCGGAGTGGGTAACGAGTCTAAATCCAGCCACTCATAATAACTCAATACACGCTAGCAATAAACAATTAAAAAGTCTATCTTCTCTCAAATACATGTCCTACCTATGAGGTCAGAGTGTAGGTGGGACATGACATAGACAAGCCACGCACAGAATGACCGTGGTTCAAATATTTACTTAACTTACTCTATAAATATTTCGTAGTGATTTTTCACTCGAATCGAGTGATTTTTCACTTTTCCTATCTAGACAAAACTGAGCCTATCGGAATAGAGTGATAAGTTACTTTTGAAAAAAGTGATTTATTCACTCTAATTGAGTGACGAATTTCACTCTCGAATAGGGTATTCAGGATCCCCCTGTGGAATTTCAAATGCAATAAAACATAAATTGTATTCAAAATTCAAACACTATAATTAAAAATACTACGTTTTGGGTATTCGACACTAATAAACATTTCCATAACACATCATAAACAAATCAGTTATAAAAATATTGTCATTGATAAGCTAACCTCTAACCTCAAAACTTTTCTATCACATTTTATAGCACAAAATCTCACAAAAACCTGAATACTTTACTTGCATCGGACAGTACATTAATTAGAGACATTATATTCTTGATCATTTCCCGTACGGCACAATAATTATTTAAACAAAACCCAGATTCAGGCATGTGTAGCTGGCAACGAGGTCCCTCACTTTACAGAAAGCAACGCATCATAGTTTCACTCTTTTTCAGAGTAATTTGAACAAAGCCTATCACACTGAAGTTTCGAGTGATTAAATCACTCGATCATAAGGTGTGACAGTAAATCACCCGAAAGGAGCGGTAGATCACTCAAATTTGAGTCATTTACGAATCACACCGAAAAAGTGTGACGAAAATCACTCCAAAATATTTAGAGAGTATAATACGATCAAGAGAGAGTCTGCTACTATAATACATTCAGCAGCGGCTACAGAAGCTATTTCTGTTGCTATTATTGTTTGCGCATTCCTCTGTTTTGTAAATATTAATATTTGTTTTTTTGTTAACGATTCTTTAAACTACAAAAGAAAACGTCAGTGTACTATCTCCTTATCAATTTTAAACAGCTTCTTCATTCGCGCGCTCTCTTAATGCAATAGAATAGATATATAGTCACGACGAACCTTTGTACATACTGTTGGTCGCGTCTCGCGTGCCATTTGTTTTTTTTTTCAACTGAGTATCTGCAAAGCTGTTACTTCTCTCGAAAACTATGATCCTCAGTAAATGCATCGACGCATGGACGCATTCCATATCTTTATTGCTATTTTTTGTTACTTATACTTATTGTAAAATACATCATATTATGGGAGTCCAGAAGAAGAACTACACGAAACGAGCATCAAAAAATGGTTTTATCGGTAAATTAAAAACTTCTTTTCTAAAAACATCATTGTTGTGTTGTGTACAAAACAGGCGATCAGTATAACAGATTTAGATAGAATATTTACATCATTTTGATTGGTTGCATTTCGTTATTGTTATCATGCATTATAGATATGTGTATACACATCTTTCGGAAAATACCTGCTGATAGATGACATTGATAATTTAATAATGGCTAACCTATAAGAATGGCCAACCCCACAAAGCTCCGGCGTCACGCTTTCTGGGTGGCTTTTGCACGCCTTAATCCGAATTCTGCGGTCTGCGTGCGAGAGACGACGATCCGCCGCCGCCGCCGCCTTCGATCTGATATTCATTTGCGCAAAGTGCATGTGATTATACGCGTGGATATAATATGTACCGCCCCTGTTGGCGAGCTTTGCGCATTTATTTATTATGTCTGATGTGCAGCGTCTCAAAGATTCGTTTGGCTGTGTGTAAAACTGCGCGCGAGCGACGAGCTATGCATACGTGTGTGTATGTGTGTGTATTACTGTTGATATAGGAACTCAATTATCGTGCGTCCCGCGTATGCAAATCCGAAGTCGAGATCCGCAGTGCAAAATGAAATTACTGCATTGAAAAAAACCAGCGACAGAGGCAGCAGCATCGACAGCTCGTGGGGGATAACGATCTGGCGATCCGTCTTCGGCATCACGTCGATTTCTATACAGTCTTGCTGCGACTTCCTGCGAATTACTGCCGCAGAGTGACAGAGATATAGATATAGATATAGATTTTTATTTAATGCCATGGGAGTATTCCTCTCATCTGGCAAAATTGCTTAAAATACATTTAGTAAAATACATTTTACAAACAGTACACATTAAAAATATTACAATTTACAACTAGTAACGCGTTTGATACAAAAATTGAGATCGGTAGTTACCAATAGAACTGTGTTAGGTTTCATTTTTATTTATAAGAAAGTGAAACAGCTTTTTCTTGAATGAAGAGACCGACGTGGTTGTCGGGTCCAATGTGGTTAATTTAGGTGATAGTGAGTTCCAATAATAAGACGCCGAAATTACAAAAGAGTTACGGTAGAGTTCCGTTCGAAAGTTTCTTATTAGAAAAGTCGCTGATGTTAGCCTGCAAGTTCTGCGCAGGCCCAGATTCGCAGTAAGTATAAAATTTTTCGCTAAGTACTCCGGGCTACCTGCTTTAAGGAGAGTGAAAGTTAGTGAGCCTAAAAAGTACTCCCGCCTAGCCTTAGTAGTTAGCCAACCCAGCTTGCAACGGTACGGCGTAATGTGGGCCATCCATGGAATGTTGCCATATACAAAGCGTGTACAGGCATTTGGCGCTACTTGAAGTTTTTGATTAAGCTCCGCCGTCAAGTCATTATACACTAAACAGACATAAGCAAAATGCGGGAATATTAGAGTTTGAATTAGCATTTTCCGCGTACTGAGGGTTAGTGCATGCTGATGAGGGCGGAGCTGTCTCAAGACTCGGTAGACTTGCTGACAGATGTGTGATACTTGTCTACTCCAATTTAAATCCGAGGTTAATCATATACCGAGGTTTTTACCTTCCGTTACATAATCGATGGATTCAGATTTTATTTTTATTTGGGGAACACTGGTAATTTGTAAACGAGATAGATTCGATGTGCTTCCAAGGATCATGGCTTTCGTTTTGTTTGAGTTGAGTTTAAGTCCGTGATCTGCAGCATAATTCGCAATGGAGGCAAGGTCTTCGGTGACTTTGGCTATGGCGACAGGTAATTCGTCCTTCTTACAATTGAGGTATATTTGCGTGTCATCCGCATATATATAATGTGCTTACAATAACGTAAAACTAAAGATAAATCATTTATGAATAGTGTAAAAAATAACGGGCCGAGAACAGAACCCTGAGGTACTCCGCTTTCAGATTTTAACCAATCCGACACTCTGCCACCCTTATCAATCACAGCTTGACACCGATCCGCGAGGTATGAACCAATCCAGTTCAACGCCTTATTGGAGAAATTAAGTGCTCGCAAGCTTGAGTAGGAGGATATGGTGAGGAATGGTATCGAAAGCTTTTGAGAAATCAATGAGAATAAGAATTGTAAAACAGGATTCGTCCATACCCCTCCTAACATCATCAAGCATCGCCAGCAAGGCTGTCTCAATGCTGTTGCCTTTGCGGAATCCAGCCTGGTGTTGGTCAAGTAGGTCGTGTTCATTTAGATAGTCTATAATTTGGTTAGCTATAGCTTTTTCAAGCAGTTTGGAACACTCAGAGAGCCTCGCTATAGGTCGAAAATCGGTGTGGCTTTCAGGTGGTATGGTTTTGGGGATTGGGAATGTAAGGGAAGATTTCCAAATTTTAGGGAAGACTGAGATATTTATTGAAGTACTAAAAATACTAGCCAAGGTCGGGAGGATCTCAGGAGATGAGAGAACTAGATGTTTTGTTGTAATGTTGTCATAGCCACAAGATTTTGATTTTGCTGTGGCTAATAATTGTCGAATCTCATTGGGTGAGACCTCCTTGAGGAAAAAAGGAGTTATGTGGTTAGGAACCTTATTTGCGATGACAAGAGGCAGAGGTAATGCCGCAGTGGTCGCTTTCGTAATTGAGATGAAATGCGATTTATCTCATTTACCGAGAAATGATGTACATTTTCCGTTTCTCCAGGCGAAACGATACCGAAATTTCTAAAAGTCCTCCAGAGTTCTCTCGAGTCCCGAGCCCTATTTATTTCATATGCATAGTAATTATTTTCCGCGATACGCAATGAAAGCAATACATCAGCTCTAGCCTCTCGATAGCGCAGCAGCCACTGCACAGAACCTGTACTGCGTGCTTTTTTATACGCACGGTCCCTATCACGTATCTTAATACGTATTATATTGAGACCGTACTACTGTGAGAGAGTAGGTAGAGATCAGATCACGCATGTATCGAGCTTCGAAGGTTTTGTTGGTCGACATATTGCAATTAAATTCGCCTGTAATGATTACCCGACTATACTTAACTAAGTGTTGTGATAATTCGTAAAAAATGCATGTGGTAATGATATTTTTGGCGCTCGATATACTACAACGAACAGTAATTTGTCATTGCCGCAACTCATTTCAATGATAACAAATTCCGGAGTGCTACCATCGCGAACACTTGATACTCCTAATATTAGATATTTATACTTTTTGCTCAAGTAAATCACTATACCTCCACCCAAGCGACCAATTCGATCATGTCTAATCAGCATATA
The DNA here is from genome assembly GCA_018906965.1 of Philotrypesis tridentata. NCBI lineage: Eukaryota > Metazoa > Arthropoda > Insecta > Hymenoptera > Pteromalidae > Philotrypesis > Philotrypesis tridentata. The sequence continues at coordinate 74,770 of JACCIB010000272.1, forward strand.
ACCATTAACGGCCACAGACTCATCTGTATCGTGAATAATTGTTGTACTCTGTAGAAACTCTTAGACTTAAAAACACCATTGAGGTTATAAACACTTAATTGTTACAGCTGCTAGTAGACAAACTGCACTGATCTGGTGACTTGAAGGTCGGATGAAAAACAGTTGTTTGGCTGCTTTTGAGAAAATTCTACTATACCGATCACATAGTAACCTTCATTCCCGACCCGACGTTGGTCAAGAAGGCGCAACATATTCGGGTGGCAAATTCAAATTTGTTGAATGTGTTTACTTTAACACATTGAGTTTAATAATATTTAAATCACACATAGAAAAGTTAATATTTTACAAAAATAAATTAATAACTGTTGAGAAAAAAACTGTTTGTTAAATGGTTTTTATGTCGTATTTTCATTCAGATTTCTCATGAAACTACTCTATAAGAAGCGTCGTAGAACAATTTATTCTACAAGTTTAGTCTAGATAAAATGTTTAAAATTCTCGATTTTTCGAAAATTTGCTAGAAAAATATTTATCACTTTTGAGTTTGTATCTTTAAGGCAAATTGTTTTAGCAAAAATCGGCTTTGAGCCACATATTCTACAGACTATTAACTGTGAAAAAAGTGAATAAAAAAAAATCGATAGTTTCATAATTTTAACCCTGTCATAACCCCTTAAACGGTTTTTACGAACCGGTTTTACGAACAGATACAACATTCTTTAATAGAAAAATAGATTAAAACTGCACCAAAAATACACAATCGTATGTGTAACATTATAATTAAAGGAAAAGATAAAAGAGAAAAACAGTTGGAAAAGAATGCTGTATATAAGCTGCAATTTAATGATTGTACGGCTACATAAGTGGGCCAAACCAAGAGAAGGTTTTGTACACGTATTGAGGAACATAGAAAAACAAAAAATAACGTCATAAATGAACATAATAGTAATTTCAACCACAGTTATAAAATAGATATTAAAGATAAAGAAAGTAATTTAATAACAAAAGGCTTGTTTCAGAAATGTTACATATTCAAATGCAGGATAATGGTATCAATAAAACAGAAGACACGCAAAATCTCAATCACGTGTACACAAAAACGGTGTATTACACCGTTTTTGAAAAACAAAACGGTTTATAGACGACTCTAAAACTTATACATATGCGTGAGAGCGCCTAGCGTGACGTCACTTGTAAACAGACCACTCGAAAATTAGCGAAACTCCTCGTTGATATAAAAGCGCTGGCTACGCCTATTGTTTCCTCATTATCGAAACAGTAGCTGAGGATGCCAGAACAATAAAAGTGTACGTCTCCTAGCTTCTCGCTCCTCCTTCCCCCGCCTTAGATTGGGCGGGGAAGAGAACATTCGATTCTATCGGCTGTTTTGCTCCTCTACATGTAAGTCGTCATTATTCACGTATTGTAAGATATTTATTGTGCTTATCTATTTATTTATTTGAATAAAATTGACAGTTTTCTTGAAGAAGGTGATAGTGATTTTAAGCAAAGTCTTCCGTTCAAGCTTTCTTCCGTGAAGAAACATATTCAGAAGATTTTCCATCAAGTTTGACCTTTATTTATCACCCGGATTCTAAGATTTCCTGCGGCAAAGCAAAATAAGTGCAGAAATTTGGTGAACTTTACATGGGATTGTGTATATAGTAAGTATAGATGTATAATTTTTTAAAAACATAAAACTGCATTTAATATTTGTACTTTAACTTGGAAAAAGATTTTTTCTACGACTAATAGATAATTTTTTTTTATTTTGTTTCTACATCTATTTGATTAATAAACAAATCATTTTTACAACGATATGATAATAATATTTTAAGTGTTTGAATTTTTCCTATAGGTGACTCAATGTTTTCTATAAGTTCTCTTTGTTGAAAACCGCGAACTACCAATCTGGCTTTATAAGTATTATCGTTTTTTCGTTTAAATAACATCAATGACCTTTTTGTTTAATTGTTTATCTACCAATTTCCAAGTATTATTTTTCTTTAAACATTTGATTTCTGAATTCAATGCAATTCGTCATTCTCTAGATTCACTCGAATTTATCGCCTCCTCGAATGTATGAGGTACATTTGCATCAATGTTATTTATATGAATAAAATGCGCTATAGGATCACCGTATCTATCTACAAGACTTTTCATTCTATTTGATCTTCTCGGTTCTTTTATGTGACGATTATTTTTATTTGAAACATATGTATCATTTTCATTGATTTCAGTGATTGATATATTATCTCTACTTTTCTCGAGAGAAGAAGTAGGTATAAGTCAGTTTTCGTTGTTGTTACTGTCAGCACTATCATAGTCTTCTGAATCGCTTTCAGAATTTTCCAATTCACAATTATCATTATCTTCTGAATTGTCGAAACAAATTATTGTTGTCTTCTTCGACAATCTGTACGTATCTCGAAATAATAACACTATTATTTACTAATATTCTGTAACCGTTTTCTACATAACCTACTAATATTCTTACTTTTGCTTTATCATCCCATTTACCCTTTCTCTGTACTTCCAGGATTCTTACAAAAACTTTACTTCCGTAAATTTTTTAATTTTTAACATTCGGTTTAATGCCAAAGAATATTTCGTAAGGAGTCTTATTTTCTATCGTATTGGCTATAGTGTAATTTTATAAATATGCTACAGTTTTCATAATTTCAGGCCAATATTTTCTATCAATTTTTGTTTCTCTGGGCAAGCATCTGCCTATGTCTATTGTCGATCTATTATATCTTTCCGCTATACAATTCTGTTCATGTGTGTATGGAGGAGATGGTAATAATTCTATACCCTTATCTTTAATAAAATCATATATCTCCTTATTAAGATATTCTTTGCCAGTGTCGCATTGTATTTTCTTTACTCTTTTATTAAACTTATTTCCAACTAAATTAATAGATTCCTTAAAACAACTAGCTGTTTCAGATTTATTTCGTATACAAAATATTCTAGTGCATTTACTGTAATCATCAACAAAAGCAGGATTTTTCTCCGCCGTAAAATTTCTTTTGTTTTCCATCGATTATTTTCAAAGGGTACATTTGCCATTTTACGTTGAATACAATTTGCACATTTTATGTTTGTGCTTTCGATTTGACCTGTCAGTCCCTCAACTAATTTTTTATTTACTAACTTATTTAAGTATTGAAAATTTACGTGACCTAACGCTGTGTGCCATTTTTCTTTTGCAGTTAAGGGGTTATGACAGTGTTAAAACCTGAAAAAAACGAAAAATTGTTAGTGTTGTAAAAAATTAATAGATATATAGGTACTCTAAAAACTATATTTTTGCTTTCAAATAGAAGTATCATACATCACTTTTATACATAAATAATATGCAAAAAGTGAGTGTAACATTTAAAAACAATTAAAGGAATTGCTTACCAAAAATCATGATTTTCATCACTTTTATTTACTTGCCGCATGTTTCTGATGGAACCGTACCATCAATCCTGATGAATCAAAGTGCTAAATCTTCATTATGAGTCTGGTCTCAGACTAAGTGGAACAGATTCTTGAAAAACATAAAATTAATATAATTAATAAAACATATATTGCCAATATTAGTAATTATAGTGAATGTTACATATGTAAACATACGTAACATTCACTTTGAACTTACCATTGCCAATTCTGCTCCACTCAGTTTGTGACCATACTCATAAAGAAGGTTTCCCACTTTGGTTCATCATGATTGATAGTACGGTTCCTTCAGAAAGCTGCGGCAAGTACACAAAAAGCATGAAAAAACTAAATTTGAGTAAAAGGCATTTAAAGCTTATAATGTAAATCATTCAAATGAACTCAGCTATACTTACAGAAAATATTCGGCATAACTTGATTTGCTTTTGGTACTCAAATATACATACAATAAAGTATATTTGATGGTACGCGCTTGTCATGCTGTGTGATAATAGCATTTAGAAGCTGAAAATAAAATAAAAATTATCGTTAGCTATTCATAATCAAGTTATGTTTATGAATTACAGTTACACTTAAAAAGTATGCAGAATAATACTTCAGGCAGTCAATATAAGTTCCCATTTTGCTGGCTTGCACCCGTATACCTAAAAGCAAAAAATAAACCAACAAAGAAAAAGCTCATTATGAACACTGTTATTACTAATTAGTTTCCAATACTTATCTGAATAATTTTTCTACTCTGCAGAAGCTCTTGCAGTTTTGCAACACCACTAAGGTTATAAACATTGCTACAGCAGCTAGCAGACTAACTGTACTGATCTAGTGTCTTGGATGAAAAACAGCTGTTTGGCTGCTTTACAGAAAATTCTACTATACCGATCAAACAGAAATCTTCATTCTCGACCAGACGCTGTGAGGCACAACCTATTCAAGTGGCAAATTCAAATTTGTTGAATGCCTTTACTTTAACACATTGAGTTTAGTAACATAAAATCACACATAGAAAAATTAATTTTACAGATTTTATTTATTTTACGGAAATAAATTAATAACTCTTGAGAAAAAAACGGTTTGTAAAACGGTTTTTAAGTCATATTTTCAGTAAGATTTCTCATCAAATTACTCTGTAAAAAGTGGGTTAGAACAATGTTTTCCACAAGTTTGGCCTAATTAGAATATTTAAAAATCACGATTTTTCAAAAATTTACTTGAAACAGATTTGTTAGTTTTTTGTTGATATCTTCGAGGAAAATTTTTTTAGCCAAAAACGGCTTTCAGGACCATATTCTACAGACTATTAACTATGAAAAAAGTGAATAAAAAATGGGTATTTTCAAAATTTTAACACTGTTATAACCCCTTAACTTTACTGTATTCACATATTTTCCTTTTATTTCATTTACTAGAAAACTATTCAAATAATATAGGTGTCCAACTTCGATTGCAACAGCGATTAATTTTCTGTTTTTATTACAAATTTTCGCTTCATCATTCATAGCTACTATCTTATTATTTGTAGTAATTTTGGAAAAACTCAATATATTTTGCTTTATTCCTTCAACAAAGTAACTATTCGTCACACAACTATTTTAAATAAAATTTTATTGTGCAGTTGATCTACACTATTTCCAAATAAAGAATTTTTTTGATTCGATGGGATGATTAAATTTGTTTTCTTGTAGAAAAATTGCCATGATTCAAATATTAATAATTTCTGCTCTGGAAAATGAAATGAAAGATGCGAAATATTTGGAATACTCGAGAATTCTTATGTACTGCCAACTTCAATATGCTCCATTTACTGCTAGCTTCATGAGATGGATTAAGAGGGATTAACATACCCGGTTGTATAAAATAATTATATTGTGATCCATAGTATAAATTGAATTATTATATTCAAATTATATATTAAATATGAGTATAAGTGATATAATTATATTATTGAAAAGTTCTTAAGGTGTTATGACAGGGTTAAAATTATGAAAATATCGATTTCTTTTATTCACTTTTTTCACAGTTATTAGTCCGTAGAATATGGTTCTGAAAGCCGTTTTTTGCTAAAAAAAATTGGCCTCGAAAGTGTAGGCAAGATGCTGAAGGGGTTAACACAACGGAATTAACGGCGTCAAACAATAAGGATACATGACGAGTCTCGGAAGAGGTTATTCTAAGTTATCAAGAACTACTCCATTATCGAAAAATACTTACGGAGGGATTCAGCTTCGTTGAGAAATACTCTCGGTGGGATTCCCCGTTATCAATCAAAATTCTATCAGAGGACTTTGCATCAAGGAGGAATACCGTCGGAGTGATTCTCCATCATTTATACAAAAATGCATAATATTAAAAAATTTAAAAATGTTAACGACAAATTTTATTTATAAAGGATGATCTCGGGTGCGACCCGCATTAGAACGCTCTAGCCAAGGGTCTGTCACTGGTGTCATAAAAGGCTTAGTCCTCTCTGTACGGATACCCATATAAGACAACATTAGAAAAAAATTCTACTCTCAATTTTCAAAGAAACAATTTTTAAACAAAGGTAATTTTTGGCTTACGTCAGTTGATGCGTAATGATTACTTATAGTTACAAAACTTGAATCACGAAAATCGGAGCATTTTCACTGTTATCAATTCACAGTCCTGTAAGTTAAGATTATCAAACTAGTGTTATAATCTCAGGTAGTTACCATTCGATTTTTATCATTCAAATTCTGCAGAAATTAGCCTTTTCTGTAGAATTACATATTTGTTCATAAAGTATTTATTTTGAAAATTTTGAATTATTATGAATTGTTCACGTTCAGTCTCCGAGATCACCCTGTACCTTCATAAAATTTTCGGAAACAGTACCCATTTTTTCGTCGGGGACATGCGTAGGTAGCCACTGCATAGTAAGCTGTGCTGCATTCTCAGTAGGTGGTGAACACATGTTGGTCTGCCACGCATTGCTACCGTTGGTGTGCGTTGATCAACCCGGACTAGTTGGAGAATGCAAAAAAAAACCTTCAGCTAAGGAAAGATATTTTTATGTACAATTACGTTTACTAAATTTGTCTAACTTTAAAAGAGCAATAGTTACAGAGGAAACTGTAATTTTAAGTTATCGACACATAGCTTCGAGATTTTTGAAACATTCTTGATCCCCTTAAGAGCATTCATTTTATATGAATTATTTTTTAGAACATATTAGTTACGTATCTAACAGCTATTTACATGGTGACTGTGAGCTTTAAATTTTATCCTACTACCCCACGGATCTCGAGATCAGTCGTTTAAACACAAATATTTCAAAAGACAAATCTAACTCATAAATCTTGAATTTAAATTTAATAGTTAACAGATTTTTTGAGATCATTTTAATGGTATTATATTTTGTTAAGATTGAGATCTTTCTAAAAAATATATTTGTGTTTCAAAAATAATTCAAACATTGTGTTACATTTATGCGTTAAAATTTCCCTCTAGAAATCTCTATTTAAACGGCTGACCTCTGGATCCGAGAGGTTGTGCCGTAAAAGCATTTAGGTATTTCGGTTTCTACCTTAATATTATGTATTTAACGAATTAAAGGAAGCATGTGGAAAAAACTTAAAACATTTACTCATTATATATTATCTGTCATTCAAAGTACATTTAATTAAACATTCGAACTGTGAGCCATTAGTGAGACAGTATTTGAGTATTTCTCCGTTAAATCTTCCTCTCTCGAGATCTGTGTTGAGAGAGTGGTGAAATCTGATCTGAGTTGAGATCTGTGGTGAGATTTGATAAATTAAAAAAAAGCCTACGGAGCAAAACACTTAAACCATTTGCTTACAATTATAGTATTTATCATTTAATGTAAGTATAATTAAACGACCAAACTGTATGCCTTTTATGAGTTAGCTTTTAAACATTTATGCGTTAAATTTTTCTCTTCCGATCTGCGTTTTTAAATAGCTAACCTCGGTATCCCAGGGAAGTAGGGTAGAAGTATTAAGGTTTTAGTCTTCTCCCTTATCAGTATTAATATCAGTAAATCCCTGGAGGTGATGCCGGTGGTTCCTGCTAGGGGACGTGCCTGATCTGGCACTCAGGTCTAGCCTATCATGCCATTCCTTCTGTTCCCTCATCATTTACTGTTAAATATCCTAACACGGACACCCCACCTAACCTAACCTAGTTTCCTATCTATATAGCCCTTATCACGCTAAGCACTGACCGAAGCTGCTGCGTTCGCATAAATTCCGGTTCGTCGAAGGGTACCCCCCACTCTCCTTGTCTCGTGCCCGCAAAAGCCGGGCTTCTGCACACGAGGTGAAGCGTGGTTTCCTCCGTCCACCCGCACCATCTGCACCTTGCATCCCTCCTCCTGTGCATCTTCATCTTGTACAGGTGGTATTCCACCCGCCAGAGCCCAGTCGAGAAAAAAACTTAGAAAATTTGCGTAATATATTAGTTTAACCATTAAAAGTACGTTAAATTAAACAAACTCTTCTACAAGGAGTAGTAGGGTGAAAGCATTTAGATTTTTATTTTCTCCCTTATTACTGAGTATTTAATCATTGAAAAAATGTCTGCGGAGCAAAACACTTGATACATTTGCTTATTATAGTTTTATCATTCAAAATAAGTTTAATTAAACGGTCGATCTACAGGCTTTTAGGAGACAAATTTTAAACATTTATATTTAAATTCAAAGGATTTATGCGTTATTTTTCATAATTAAGGTATTAGTCGGAAGGGCGCATTGGGCAAACTGATACTGACCAGTGTCGCATCGTCATCGTGACCACTCCATTTCTACTGGAAAATATACGAACAGACCTGTATGCGTTCCCTATTAAAAATTTTTGGGCGTTTTATCTTTTGGGCGTTTTTACAATTGGGCTTTTCGTCATCACCCGGCGTGGTAAATATAACGAGACGCCAAGATCTCAAGTTGCTAGGCGTACATATACAGAATCATTGTAGCGACATAGTGCTGCATGCGGATATAAGCATATGTTGGCGAAATCTTAGAAGGACGATGACCGAGGAAAGCATCGCGAGCGTCGCGATATTACGCAATGCTATCCGCTACAGACTGGTCAACGTTCGTAGAGCTAGTTGATAAAGAATTCTGCAACTGCAGCATAACAGCGGTGTTGTATAAAAATAATCTGCCAGTAGTACCGGTGTTTCGAGAGGTCGTAGAAATCGAGAGCTATATAAATAGATTTCTACGGCCCTCTCGAAACATCTTGAAATGGTAATAAATACATACTAACAGTATAAGACGTGCTAACTAAGTACATAATACTGATACCGATAGAATACGCTAACCCCGATGAAGTCGCGCGCGGTTTGACTGAAAAAGTAATTTGTATATTCGGACTGCCGGCGGTGATGGCAACCGATCAAGGAACACATTTTTAAAATGGCTTGCTCGAAAGCCTCGCGAAAATATTCTGAATCAGGAAATTTTGTACAACCGCGTATCATGCTCAGGTGAATGGTTCAATCTAAAGAATGCACCATATGCTTACGGTATACTTAGGCAAGTATGCAAAGAAAATCGATACATGGGACGAATAGACAGCGATCTTCCAACACCTGTACAACTGTGCGGTATACGACAGCACGCGTTATATACCTCAGGAGCTCATTTTCAACACCAACCCACGAAGACCAAGCAGCTTTCCACATGCTAGCGACGACCTAACTTACAGCAAATACGTCGAAAACATGATAGTAAACTTATCACGACTACAAACGACAGCCGCGATGAACCTCGTGCAGTCAAAGTACAAATCGAAATTTTACTATGACAGAAAGCTGTATTCTTACTGAAAGAGCCGAAGTGAGCCGATAATGAGCATAAATAGACGTACAAATAAAGTTATAATCCAAAACGATGAAACAACAAAGACGGTCAGCATGAATAAGCTAAAACGGCCAGACGAATTAGCAAGAATATCAGAAGAACCTGACTCCGAATATGGGTTAAATCGTTATTTTTACTGTTTTTTTACGCGGCATCGGACTCGGTACGCACAGGGCTGCTGAATTAATAGTAAACCGAAAAAAGCAAAATATAGTGCGCTGTTTTTGTTACTGTTTTTTTACGCGGTACCGGACACACCGTGAGAAACACCTTAATACCCCTCAATGAAAATTAATGGTACAAAGCGAAGACAGTGACCAAAGAATCACTAACAAACTTAAGAGTAAATTTTTCACTTACTCTAGACTAAACAAAAAAGGTGCTAGTAACAACCGCACCTACAGGGTTTCTACAAAATTTTGACCATGAAATTCCCTGACTTGCAAGGTGATTCCCTGGGATAAATTCCCTGCAAGGTGATTTATTATTTATTTAAACATACGAATATTAAACATACCAATTGTCTTATTGTTTTTTTAAATATATATATATCTTATCTTCGTGGCTTTGGAGTTCTCTTGCAGTTTCCTCTGCTAATCTTATCATTTGCTTTCTAATTCTTCAATTATTTTCTGCTTTCTTTTTCGGTCGTTTTCTTCTATCGATTTATTTTGTCTACTTTCTTTCTTTTTTACATCTTCCTCCCATACACTTCTAGAATTTCTAATACTATGAATCATGGTTTGGCTTATATCAACATTTGCTCTTCCACCAGAATCGTGAATACCGTGCCACACGTGCGAATAGCAACTAATGGCTCTTCGTGTTGATTATTGTACAAACATTGTTTGTTGATAGAAAATCCACGTTACTATAATATAAAATAAATATCATTTGTAAAACTTTAGCTAAGTCTGGAAAATCATAAAACTATTTTGCGATTAATATTTTGTGCAGCATTCTTGAACTTAGACTCGTCGATCAGTGGCTTAAAATCTCTTTCAACCGTATCAGCATCAAGTCTGCTAATTCTATTACATTGCATAAATACATTTAACGCGTTGCTTAATCGAGAAATACTGAGTTTTTTGTTTTCTATAATTAACTTGGGATCACAGAATGATAAATGTCTGACTAAAGGATATTATAGAGGAGACTTTTCCAATATTTTTTCAACAATTCTCCGTAAAATAGTGAGACACTCTCTTTAAAATTTTCCATAGTGTTCTTGAGTCAATCCTTTAGAATTAGAAAGAGCAGCTCTCGTTTTATGTCCGATATTAATGTTCCCTATCTTTAGTAGATTGTCTTCCTTATACAAATCAATTTTCCAATAGTCGTTTTGACTCGTAAGAGCTTTTGGTTGTACAAATCTTTCTAATAAATTTTTTACAAGAATTTGTAGATCTGGTATCATTGGCTTTTCATCTTGAAATTCTTTTAAGAATGTTTCTACGTCGCCTGCAATAGTAGAAAAAAAGCTAATTTAGCTTTAAGTAACTTGTCGTTTAAATGTTGTGCCATAGTTATATAGTTGTTTGTTTTGACAGCAGCTTTTGTTTTATCTTTAGTATTCTCTATTTCGTTCTTATACTTTTCCAAACTATCAAGTTCGCGTTTAGCCTTTTCAGACGCTATACAATTCTCAACCCATCTAGTTGAGCAAAATTTGTGTGGTCTGCTTGAGCCTGTAAATTTCAAATAATCGCCTCTTCGACCAGATGAATGATTAAATCAATATTAAATAGCGGTTCAAAACTCTGATATTTCCCATTTACTCGTAACAAAACCAGTTTTGAAGGCATTGTGTATAGTGTGTAAACCACACGATCCAATTTCAAATAATTTAAATTTATTGTCTGTTTCATTGCTTAAATATTTTTGAAAATCTTCAATAAATCTGAAGTTTACATTTGGCCCATCCATTAAAATTTGAACTAATTGTTCTACATTGAGCACTTTCAATTGAATAAATTCAGTAAGTAAATCAGCAGTCTTTGTGTGCGTAAGAAAAGCTGAACCTAAATATTTAGTTTAAACCTGTATAATATCTTTGTTCCAAAATCGAACATGTAGATCCATTTGCTCTTTTTTAGTAATTGCATTACAGCATTCATCAAATGAAACGGCATAAGTATCACTGATTATAATTTTTTCGACAGTTCGCTTAGAAAAATATAGGCCTAAACCGTATTACATGGCGTATGCAATTTTATCTTTACCTAAATGTAGTTTTTGGGAAAAATCTTCATTAACATCTTTCATCATAAGCTTAATAGCTTTAGCACATTGAGCACCTGCATTAATCGATAAATGATGATAAACTACTGCCAATATCCAAATAATTTCAGCTTTAGTTATCTCAGTTTTGGTAAGGAAGCTATGAATATTCTGAGAAAGGGTCTTAGTAGAATGAGCTTTTGGACCAGTTTCTTTCAAATTTGCGGCTAGATTATTCGACAGTATATTCTTATCTTTAGATAAAAGGTGAGAATTAAGATTTTCATTTTTTGTTGAGGTTTTACTTGTGTGCAGCGAAAGTAAATAATAAGATAAAGAATTTATTTTACTTTATATACTTATTTAGTATTTAAGGAATCAAGCTGCCTCTCCACTCAAGCTTATTATACAAAAATATTACAATATATTAAATGAAAATGGTATGGAGCTCTCTCTCTCTACCAGTCTGCAGGACAACTGTCGACACCGGCAAAATCGTCCGTCGCTAGCGCAGGCGACATTCTTAAGAGGAGTGGCGGAGCGCAAGCCCGATGCTCAGCTTGAAGCTGCTCGCTTCAACTCAACACTCCCTCCCGAGCACTTCAAGCTGATCCAACTAATTAGTTGCGCCTACAAAGAAATATTAATTTATGAAATCAGAATTAAGTATTTGGTTAGTTAGCTTTAAATGCAAATCGAACGGCAAAGCCTTAGTAAACAAATCAGCTATTTGATCTTTTGACGCAATCCAGCTAACTTTGATCAGATTTTTAGCTTCACATTCTCGAACATAGTGTTCTCGAACTTCGGATATATGTTTTAATTTGTTTATAGCACTAACTTGAGAGCTAGCTATTGCTGCTCTGTTATCACACCAGAGTGTCATAGGTAAAAATTTATGTTCTATAATCAAGTTAAGAGAGTTTGTTAATGCTACCATGCTCTGACATGCTTCACGCATAGCAACATATTCGGCCTGACATGTTGACAAAGCAACATAGTTTTGCTTATGAGTTTTACGCTATTTTATGCTAGTGTGTCTTCAAACAACTTTATGACAAACCCACTAGTAGTCAGTGAGTTTTTACAGTCAGCAAAGCTGGCATCAGAAAATCCTTGTATATTATCGAGCTTACCTGTAACTTTTAAACCTCTACTCCTGGTGTGCTTTAAGTACCTGCAGACTCTTTGGATCATTAACCATTCCAGCTTAGTTGGTTTGATCTGATGTCTACTCAAGATATTTACAGCGTAAGCTATATCAGAACGCACAGTGTTTGCGAGGTACAACAGTGAACCCACAATTTCTCTAAATCTAGTATTCAAGCTGATAGATTTTTCCTCGAATTGATTTTCGTCTTCCTCTGTTTCTCTTCTCTCACGGTTTATCACTTGTGCAGTGACCATAGGAGTTCTTTGTAGATGTGTTTCACTGTATCCGAACCTCTTCAGCATTTTGTCGATATACCTTTCCAATGTTGAAGTTAGGACGTGACTTTCCCTGTCTCGGTTTATCTCAATGCCCAAAAAGCTTTTAGGTTCACCGAGATCAGACATTTCAAATTCCAGCTTTAATAGTCTGGTTATTTCTTCGAGCTTAGTTTTGTCATTACTGGTTAAAAGTATGTCATCGACATAAACCAACAGTATTAATTAGTTATTCCTTTCACGCCAAGTGAAAAGACACGGCTCGGAATTGTGTGCCAGTAGTATGTAAACCGTTATGGGGAGTCATTGCAAATGACGTCACTCCTCCATAATGGTCTACCTTATCTTGTTACCTGTCACCCCCTGGCGCCACATGTTACCCGACACCACCCCACCGCCACCTTATCATGTAAACAACCCATTATGATAATTTTTATGACCTAAACAAAGATAAGATAACGATTACACTTCAAACAATATATTTATTTACATAAACAAACAGGATAAAATGTAGCTTATCTAACGAGGTAATTAAGATAACCCTTTATCACATAAACAGGTCGTTATGATAATTTTTATGATATAAGCAAAGATAAGATAAGTTTATACATCAAACAAGTAGGTTACAATGTATTAATTTCGATAACAAAAGCTAAAATAATGGCATCGTCATGGGATTGCGTAACTGTTCGTTCAAGCGTTTTGACTCAATGATGCATGAGTCGGCCATTTTGATCGAGGTAAGAGAAGATAGTCATTTTAAAGAAATGACAACTTTTTTATTACTATTCTCCATAATTATTGTAAGCTTGATATTTTGAGTCCTTTGTGGAATCGGTGCTTGGTTAAAATGGTTTATAACCTTGGTGTTTAGGGTAAGATCCTATATTTGGGGAATATTGTGGAAAGTGTATACCAGAGCTAGGCCCATACTCCACCTCCTTCCTCTCCTTAGCCTTAGTTTTTTTCCCCTTGTCCATGATGCGATGTTAATCGTGAGATGGCCCACGATACAATGAAAAACTATTTACAGTTACAGGGTATTTATACTGGCTTGTAGGATTTTAAGGTTAGAATGACACAAGAAAAAATGAAGATTAATATTTTATGGTTTATTACGAGAAAATAAAGCATGTGTACAGTGCGCAATAATTAGAAGTAATATATTGAATATTTACGATTAAACTACAGCGACGTAGACATCCTTATATATTTCCAACAAATTAAAAGCAGATATTTCAGATAAAATTATGTTTAAACATTTCTGCTCGACACTTTCTTTGTACTTTTCTGTAATTGTTATTTTAATATTGTCGTAGTACATCGTATAATACTGTTGAAACGCTTCGTAGGTCTTTAACATAGTTCACTTTGCATTTTCGATATCGTCAACTTTAATACATTCAATTACGGTTTTCTTAATAATGTCAATAATATCATTCACTTCACCGGTGTAATCTGCAAGTTTTTTGAGGCGTTCGTCAATGCACTGCGAGACAACTTTCAATCCGTCGAAAGTGACTTTTTGCATGCATATAGATGGTTGGACGTGCGATGTTTTTTGTTTCTTGGTCCTCGGAGGTTGATGGCGAATGTCGTCTACATCGGCAATAGCACTAGCACCAGCAGCGGCGGCAGCAAGATCAGTAGATGGAGTAGAGTTAGCACTGTACACTACGTCGTCATTTTCTTTGTCGAATAAAAGATTTGGAAAAAGAGGTGTTCCAGAAGGTCTTTCTTCTATCAATATGGATTTTGTATTGTACGAAGTAGTAAACATGAGATCGTGATTCTCCATGTATACCTTTGTTGGACGACCGTACTCACTTTGGAATCTGTACGCATCTTGGAAATAGGCGTTAATTAGATCAAAGTAATTTTTGAAAACTGCCCAACTGGCCACATCGAATTTGATGGATTTGAAGGACGCAGTAGCCGTGGAGAGCTTCACCACCGGTCAGAATTTTCCCTGGTGACACTCTAATCCAACAGAGATTTTTTTTTAATTCGACTTGTTAATGGCGTACGACGTAGACAGCAACATGTTTGGCAGAATATTCTGCAAATGAGATGGAACACTCGCACTTGGTTGAACCATGGTTGCGGCAATCTTTACGATATACAGATACAATCGAGAAACACTCTGTGTAGCTGACTCGAGACAAATGACTGCTGCTCCACAGTCATGCAACGTTTTTATACAGTACACGAAGAAAAGACCCCACTACTTTAAAATGGCATGAAGAGAAGCAGTGGGGGAAATTTCTCCACGTGCATTCTCAAAAATATAAAAGCGATAATGGAGACGCCAACCGTCAAAAACAGCTAAGGTTACATTTCAATGGAATTTAAAACAATAACTGACACCGGTTATCATTATCTGTTCTTAGAAATATGCAAGGGGCGGGATGTAAGAGGAAAAGAAATGTATCATATTAATATTATAACCGTCAAGAAATTCCTGCCCGTGTATCATATTCGCAGCGTCCAGAGTTACCAGTTGTTAAAGATCTCAGATTACATTTCTCCGAGAATAGACTGCTTATCAGTAATAAGTTAACATCACATCCGGTGATAAATTCCATTTTATTTTGATAATGATAACGAAATAGGATAGAGGTGTAAGTAAGGTTCTAGATATGAAAAAATAGTTAATTGAGAAAGATTACATTTTATTCATAAAGTTGACAATTAATAATTAATACGCATACGCGTAGTACATGATTGATTACAAAATCCAGAACCAAGAGAGGCTTCTTTCCCGAATCTCTTAACATTTCTCGAACGTACGTTTTTGTTTCGCATCAGTTTTTTATAAAAATTCACAACTAGTACATCAATTTTACGGGAATCTTGTGAAAACTTATGACAAAACGCGCGTAAGTTAGGTAAACTAACCATATGGTAAAGAAACATAACGCAATACTGACCACACACTTGCGAATCGAAGCTTTGTAATTTTTTTTTATTCCACTGGTATCTTTTACAATTTCTTTTGAGTCTGTTAATATGATGTTGGGACATTGGTGGTAATCCATAACTGTCAAAATATTTTCCGTATCCATTTTTGTCTATAAAAATAGCTATCCAGTGAGTTCCTCTCTTTGTGTGGTCGTCTGTATTTACAATGATGGCTGAGGGATGCTCCATAACATTTGGTATTCTGTCTGCAGCGTATACTCCAACCGTCCTGGCAGCTAATGGCTCGAGAGCTCGCATCAATTGTTGTGTATTCATTTTGTTTAACATCCATCTACTTCGTCTTCAGCATCATCATCATCATCATCATCGTTTTCAGAAAAATGTGTAGCAAAGATAGATGAGGAGCTGGGTCTTCGTGCGTGCAGCTTACAGTACAATGCGTCACTAAACTGCTGTGCTGAAGTCGCCTTTATATCTACCGCAATAAGATGTAACCACTTGCGTAGCAAACATGCGTGATTAAGAGCACAATAACGTTTGACATGTAAACCTTGGATACTGTGATTTAAACACATAAAGTTGTTCGGATATTCCTTTTTCAGATTTTCAAATGTTGGAGCGTACATATGCTCAAGATCCACAACTTCGCGGCACATGACACTTTCCAGAAATCTCCAATTGTCGTAACCACGTGTAAAAATACGTATAGCCACTTTTGCTAATTGTTGTAAATTAAAATTCAAGCTTTCGATGGTAGTATCTCCGTCGTGCTACCGAATTCCATGATACTGATTGGAAATGTATTCGTTGGATCTTTTAATACCAAGCGGTAGTTCTTCAAATTTATGGGGCTCCTTGATAATTCAGTGATCGACAACTCTATGTTTTAATCCAAGTACAGCCACTTCTTTTGGAACAAAACGATTCTTAATGTCTCTTAAACCCTGAATGTTAATAACGTAATCCATAGTGAAAGTGTTAGTAGAGGCAGTACTGTCCTGCTCAGTTTCTCAAAGAATACTGAAACGAAAATTGAAAGACTTTACCAACAATACCATAGAGGCGCTACTGCTGCTTTTCCCCTACCATCATATCTTCCACCACATCTATCACGTCGGAATTAAGCATTAAAATCTGTTATGATTTGAAATGGTGAATTTGCTGATAAATCAGGTGTTAGATCGAAAGCGAAAAGTGTAAAGCCTTCGGGGTAAGCACCTCGACTGATAACTAATGATTCATTTAGAAAATGAATTCCAGTCCCAGAGTATAATGTATGAAAACAGTCGACAAGTTCTCGGCTGTCACCCGTAAAGCGAGGCCTTCTTGCCATTCTTTCCACGCTTCTTATATCTTGAACCTTTCATCATTTCGGCAATTTTATTAGCGGCTTTATGCTTGAGTTTTCGAACAGACTCGCGTACACGCATATTAACTGCTTCTTTAAAGTTTACTGCGTGATTTGCCACATCATCCAACACATTTATGCCAGCTCCTATTGCTTCTTTACCCACGGCTTTAGCACCACCTGTAAGATAAGGCAGGACTTTTCGAAATAATCTGCTCAAAAGGTTACCTATTCCTCCATGTCCTCGCTGATAATTAGATCCTATGTACACGCGCCGTACTCCGCCTCCACCAATTTGATCGGCATAGTAATCTCCGTAGTAATCCATTTTTAAAGTGTGCGTTTAAAGTGAAGTGTCACAGTCAACGTCCCGTACTCGAATGGTATATGCTTACCATTTTGATCCCTTATATCTATTATTATATTTTGAAATGTATTATTTAGAACAGGTATGTAATTTCGAGGTGAAAATTGTTTCACCATAGTTGTACCAAACTTATAGGAGGAATTATCGAACGTTATTATACGTAAAAGAGATGCCTGTACGTCTCCGATAGTGTATAGAATACAAATATCCGAGTAGACGAAAAATTGGTTTGTTATTATAGCTCTCCCCAAGCAACCCGGTCTATTACCAACAAAATTTGCATTTTTCGTTCCGTCTAAAGGAATGAGGGGTATAATGTCGTGCTTCGCAAATTCGTCATTCTCAAGGCCAAAAACACGTGAGATTATTTTGCTAAAATTGAAATAATGTATCTCTGAGCACTCGCAGCTTTTTCGTAACTTGTAATGTCCTCTCTTTTCTGCAACTAACTCAATCTGAAGATGAGATTGAGGTATGCTATTTATAGCGTCAGCAAGATCTGCAAGACTATTTTAAACACTCGCTGGAAAGATATAGTCGGTGAATAAAAAATCTGGCAAGTCTGTCAAATATCGTGGTGCACTACTCTTTCTTTTATGTGTTATTGGCTGTTTTGTATCTGCGTACATTGGATATTTTCTATCAGTACCTTTACCAAACTTTATAATACACTCATCTTTTTGAATGTGTACCATCGTGCACGGAATGTGAATTTCCGTTAGCGCTACAGACCAGTTTCTGTTCAGTCGAATTTCGTGTGACAACTGTGTATTGAAACACGTCGTAGTATTATCCGGAAAATTTTTGTGAAAAATTATTCAACATACTTTGAGTTAACATATTCTTAATAAATATTTTATAAAAAATTCTAAATATTTAAAAATATACTTACAAATGCTGTTTCTCATCCATGTAGCAAAAGAGCAGAAGAAATGAACACTAGAAGCTAAAAAGGTTTTGTCCAGATGTGATTGATAAAAAGTAGGTCAGAGAACAGCTGAAGCCAGCAGACTCAAGCAGACTAAACTATCACTAATGTGCATGGTTATGAAAAAAAAAGAAACCTGGAAAACTGTCAACTCTGCTCTGACCAAATTTTCATTTTATTTTGTAATGTGTGTATTGTCTATGTTGGATGAAAAGTGATATGAAGCTTGTAGTGAATGCTCGTTTCAGTGTTTGGTTAGGAGTGAGAAGTATAGGGGTTATTTGTGTAAATGTTTAGTGTGCCCCAGCTGAGTAGGAATCATCATCCGGATTATTCCTTTTCCTCTTAGCTTTTTGGGCTTCTAGTGTAGATTCCATTGCTCTCTTGTCTGACCAGAAAAGCCGTTGTTCGTCTGCACTCTTGGCCCAGTCTACTGCAGAAGATCCCGGATGCACATTGAAATTCTTCATCACCTGAAGTACTCCAGCTTTGCCATTATTGAAGGAAGCAACAGCAATGAAAATTCCAATCTCCAAGACTGTGAGGCCGCTGAAAGTTTCCTTGGGGACGAGTTTCCAGATGGACTGGTTGAAGCTTTTGTTGCTGTTCTGGGTGACGCCTCCAATGCATCTCTCCAGCAGGTCTGCTTGCGTCAAGTCCTTCTAAATTGGCTTGATTGCCTCCATAATTGCCATAGGAATCGTGTCTCGATGTTGGAAATTCTTCAGTTGTCCCTTGGCTTTGGCTGCTTGCCATTTACACCAACTATCTGATCCCACTGGACAAAGGCAGTGTCTCGGCTCTTAATCCGTTGAAGATTTGTGATGGAATGTTGCCCAGATGGCATTGGACATTTCTTCAACAGAATGATGATGGCTTCGGATGGCATTGCCATAATATGTTGTAAGTTGATCAATTCTTTGAGCTGTCAGACGGTTCTTTCCACCTATCCCTGCACCATCAGACAGTTTTTGGCCGGCCAAAGTTTTCTTCAGATTTCTCAGTCTGGTTCCCATTCTCTTCTGCACATGTCCAACACATTCCTTCTTGATGATGAAAAAATCTTCTCCATATGGCTTGGCATCACAGAGGGCCTTGTATACTTTTGAGTCGCCATCTCCTATGTAGCTCTTGTATTTGATACCGTGTAATGCCTCTGATCTTTTGAACATTTCCACAATACCGTCTACTTCCATTTTTTCAGAACTTCCCTGATGATTGGCAGAGCACTGGTCTTGGTGTGCTTCAAACCACTCTCTGTATTCTTCAGTGTCCTCCTCTTGATGTGATTCACAAGCCTTACAAAATGATTGTTTCGGTGCCACATCAATCACTTTGTCATTGTCGTTCCGGATCAATGTTGATACTCCTTGAAGGGAAGAAAATCCTCGTTTCCTCCAAGATCCATCACCGGAAACCATATCACAACAATTCTCCTGAGTCTCATCTGTATTACATTTTTCTTGCATAGCTGCTTTCATTGACTCGGTAGCTACTTTTTGACTCGAAATTTTTAACTCATGATTGATAGTTCCAAAATGACTATGAGCAACTGGTGGTAAAAAATCCATGATTCCACAAAAGGTTTTTAAACTAGTGTGCTAAAACTACTCGCTTATTGATTTCAAAGGCATTACGCTTTTGACCGATTTGCCTACATGAGTCAATGGATTCAGCTTTACAGCAATTATTACAAGTCATAGATAGTTTGCTACCCAGGCCTCTGATATCAATTTCATTAAAAGTGATATCTCCGCCACAGTTTTTGCAAGCCAGAAATTCTTGTAATCCAGGCAAAAGTATAGAAATGTCAAAAATTCTATATTGTATAGAACCAGCTTCTATATACTCTGATGTTAATTTCTGTCTTGATCTGGATACTGGAATTTCTGGCTGTGCAAACTGCGTAGCTGCTGTACCTGATGTTAATGGTTACGCAGTTGTTCTTGTTGGAGATCTTGCACTGGATGTCGATGGAAGTGGCATTTCTCTCTCTGGTGGTCCAGGTGCAGTAGACGATGAAGGATGTGCTTCCGATGGTGCTTCATTTCTTGAAGATGGGATGGTCGTTGACGATGGTTCACTTCTGTAGAACCTCCTTTGCCTCCTCTTCTTTCTTCCAAACTTACGCTTTCCTTGTGCAGATGAGCCTGGCTTTCTGTTTCTTGAGCCAGTCATCTTACTGTTTTTTATAATCTTGATATTTCACAACACAATAATACACTCACAATAACACAATAATAACCTAGATTTTAAACTAAATAAAATAATTGTGCAATTTTCAGTTAAAATTATTAGTTTAAAACTAAAATCTTAACTGAAAAATTGAACTGAATATTATTTAGTTAAACAATCACTGTTTATCATTTAACAGCGAGTTTGACAACCTGCTAGTGCTATGGTAAAACAGGATTCTAGTTAGAGTGCCATTCGCTGTAGATACCATTTACCTCGGCCGATAACCGCCAAATTTAAAATTTTTTCCAATGCGTCGTACAGTGAAAGGCATATATATATATATATATATATATATATATATATATGTGTGTGTGCGTGTGTGTGTGTGTGTATAGTGTAAATATATATATATTATTGAAATATGCATAGCATCTTATGTACTTTCTTTTAATAAAACCATTTATAAAACATGAAATAGTACTTATAGTATAAAACTAGGATATCATTAGCGCGCGTAAACGCGCGCGAGTGTTATAAGTAGAGGGAAATGAGATCCCTCATCACCTTCAGCAGCACCATATAGTACCATGAGTAATAAATATTTCAAATAACATGAAATAAATGGAAAAAGGAATATAGCCCCTTTAACGCTATGCACTTAGACTATAGCACAATACTTTGATACTTTTAATTTATAATAATTAGTACAAAAAACTTAGCATAAACTATTAAATAAAAAAGTTTTTTCTGACCCTCCAGGTCCATCGATGTAGAAGCAATTATTTTCAGCATTATTATCAACATTACTTTGTTCATTAAATACTACATTTAAAATTTTATCAATTATTTCTTTTTGTTTATTATTAAGTTTATTCATTTTTTCCAGTGCAATATTGAAAGAATTAGTTATATCTTCTGTATCATTTGAAGCTACATGATAGTTATTAATTATTTCTGTTAATTGGTGCAGTTGAGGAAATTCATTAATATTTTTACCTTCCATTTCAAGTATAGATTGTATATCAATAATAGTTTTACAATAACTTTCATTTTGACTGAAATGTCTAGTATAATCTTCGGACATTGAATCTTTAAAATCTTCCTGAAGCTTATCTGTATGAACAGGATTGCAATGTACCAAAATACGTACGAATAATCTTCTAAGTTGTTTTGGCATCATAAATACCTCTGCTTCTGACATTGCATTGGACCATTCATCGTCAGTTTCTATAAAACCATAAGCTAAACAGGCTTCTGTAAGTTTGTTTCAATTCACCATTGACTGTTCTCAAATGTTCAAAACTTATTGCACCTTTAATTCTGAATAATAATATTCTTAAATGAAAGAGTTCAGTCTTCTTTTACACCATTTGCTTTCTGTAATACTATTACATTTTATTGTTTTAAAAATATAGTGTTCAGGAATATCAGAATAATAACATTGGCGTGCTTCTAGATCTCGAGCATTGAGTTGAAAGTAATCTACAAGCATACATACTTTATTCAATGAATTATTAATATTGTCTGAATCAGTATGAATAGTGATATTTTGACAATCTGGAAGATGTAATGGTAATCGATCAACTGAGTGACTTTTTGCTTGTAATGCTTTGGATAAAATTCGCCATACTGCTTCTACTGGAACTACATAACGTGTATCGACAAATTGACTAATTTCATCGTGTTCAATGACTGAAGTATCAGTAATACTGTTAGTAATTATTACTGATGCTGCATCATTTCCTTTATATAAATATTTATGTAAATATTTAACAGATTTGATACTCGAACATATTTGAACATTTGTGACAATTAAATCTTAAAGATAACTCTGGGCAATAAGGCACAACAAAGCGATTATCTACTTTATAATTATTATGACGCATATAAGTTTTTCCAGTATTCTTTCTACGATAAATTGGATAACTATTTTCATTAATTATAGTTTCTTCTTGAAATTGTTTCTGAAACTTTTTAGAACACTTTCCATCGACTATGCACCAGTCATCACATGGTCCATGTATCATATTATTCATAACAATATTGTGTAAATTTTGATAAATGTGTGGATCAGGGATTTCTGCTGATATAAATTGGTCAATTTTGTCGACGGTATCAATTTTATTTTTTAATTTAACTAATAAATGACAGTGTGGTAAACCACGTTTTTGGAATTCAATAACATAAATATAAGCTGTAACTTTTCCAAAATATTGTTGTTTATCTATGAAATCGAGCAAAGCATTTTTTTTTAAATGAAATACTCTTGTACAGATATCAGGTCTATCCGATGGTTGTTGCCCAATTAATAAATTCTCTTGAATTTCTCTCCATTGTGGATTGCAAGTCATTGTAATAAATAAATCAAATTTTCCTTTTTTTTCGTTGAATAGTCATAGAATCATGATAACACTGTAACATATATCGAGGAGATCCTATGAACGTTGATGGTAAAATTACAATTTTTCCTAATCTCATATTTTCAAAAGTATTGACTCTATTTTGTAAAAAGTTCATTAATCCTTTATAGGATGAAACTCGTAATTCCGCTTGATGTAACTTACAATAATCTATACGATCCTTTTCAATTTTTACATAAGAATCAACAACAAATTGTTGAAATAAGCGTCGACCTCTAATAATAGCATTGAATTCATCTCTAATAGCAATTTTATTTTTCATGTAAGCAGCCCTTGATATTTTGCCTCTTCCATTTTTTTTCTTCAAATCTTTATGCCATCCTTGACAACCCGTGGGATAAAACAATGGATATATCCAAGGCTCAACATTTGGATCTAAGGCATTAACTGGTTTTAATTCCTTTGCATTTTTTTCACGTATAACAACATAAGCATCAGGTATTTCACCATCAGCCGTAGTATTAAATATTGCGGCAACTTCGTTTGTTCTTTGAAAATTATATCGTCGTTTATCAGTTCCAGACTTTAATCAAAACAGTAATTGTAACTCTTGTGGTGAATTAGGATTTTGTTTTTTAAGTTCTTCAAGATTTTCAATTAATTCAACGACACTTCGATTTATTTCACAGTTGTTTGCTGTACGATGTTCAATTGCTTCATTAGCATCTATTACAAAAAGTTGACCATAAGAAGGTCTTTCATTATTAACAGGATTCAAAGTTGTATTAATTTGATATATATTTAAAACATTTATCCACATATATATAAACATAAATATTTATATTTCACAAAATTGAAAGAACGTTAAAAAATCTGACTGCCTCCTAGACGAGGAAATAAGTGCAGTGGAAAATCTTGTCACAAGGTTGTGATTATATTGTGCGCATCACTCATTCACATATTTATTTTTATGGTTGTGTGACATTGGAACCAGAACCAACATTATATTTTTGTTCACGCACTATTTTGCTTAAGATTAACACTTGCAAGTGCATGATAAATTCCAGTCCATTTGCCTACGACAATCGCATGAAAAATCATTATCGTTGCCCATGAAACACACTCAAAGTTGCAGTCACACATACACCAACACAAAACACATTGGAGTCTTGTTCACAAAATTATAAAAACTTAATTAAAATCATTTGCAGCATTAGTCTTTGCGCCAAATATCTCAGCTTAAACTCCTGTTTAGTCAAAAAGAAGTCTCTTAGCACGTACAAAAAACAGCTCCCACAGTCAAATTTTGCAAACATTCATTGAAAAAAAACGAACTTTACAATAATACTGCACATATAATTTGGCACTTGCACTAGAACTTGAAGCAAATAATTCATGATTATTTTTACTAATTAGCAAATCACGGCATTATTGATAGAATCAAACAAGCAATTATAATACGTGAAACAAAATGACTATTTGTGTTTGAACATACAAAAAGACGAACCTTTTTCGGCATCACACGAGTTTCTACTTTGCACACACTAATTTTAACTCAAAATTAACATTGACAATAATCTGAGGAAAACTTTAATCGCTTCCACGGATTTCAAACTATTTTGCACTGCAATATTGTTCAAATTAGTAACATATTTCATCAAATTATCGAGTCACTGATAATTTATCACAAATACTTTTGAATGTCACATTTGCACGAGCGTTCCACATTAAACAAACTGAACCAAAATAACCGCGTGAAATAAAATATCAAATAGTTAAAATCTTGTGATCTTAAAAGGAAAGCCGCACTAAAACTTTACTTGATCGCATTTTAAATAGACAAGTCGAGCCTCATCAAAACAAACTCAGTAAAAGCAACGCCAAAACACAAACTCAGCTAACATTATATGTCAATCCGACAATTCACTCTCACTTGCATTGATTTTTAAATTCATCATTTTACTTGTCTTTTAAACTAAATAGATTTTTTATCACCATTAATCACACTAAGCTACTAAAGCACAACAATAACGCACAGATGCGCAACAAATCAGTCACGTAAAAAATTATAATAAATTTGAAAACACTACACACACTGAGACTTGATCATTTCGAATAAAGTCAGTTGAGTAAACGCGCACTTAAAAAAATATAAATTGATACGACGATCAATCAACACTACACATTCTATTTTGAACAATCAACTCGTACATATAACTGCGGGAGTCAGAAGCTGCTGCACTGCACCTGTAACAAAACATAAATAAACATTTTACAACAAAGCAACAATGCTTTAAGTAAAATTTGACAATTTTGATTAAAAATAAAAAAGTACTCATCTGATATTTTGCAGCTGAGACGACTCCAACTTCACATACAGATTGCTATTTAGACAGCAAATTTTGGCACACAAAACCAACACACAAACGTACATGACGGTACCGTGCACTTACTGAGTACGGGTTTCAATCACTTCTGTTCAATTTTCGCGAATTTTCCAACGACGGAAAACTAGACGGACTGCAAACAACGCGCGCG
This sequence comes from Philotrypesis tridentata, assembly GCA_018906965.1. Lineage (NCBI taxonomy): Eukaryota > Metazoa > Arthropoda > Insecta > Hymenoptera > Pteromalidae > Philotrypesis > Philotrypesis tridentata. The sequence goes on from JACCIB010000272.1 coordinate 100,354, forward strand.
CGAGGTTATACATGGTAGCATAGGACTGCACCATATCCTATCTAATAAAGGGAGTAAGCGCCATATTGCAAATTGAAGGATGCCATATTGAAATTGAAGCTGCCGCACCGAATTTCATCAAAACAATGCACATAAACATAATGTTGTTCATGAAAGTCAATTTAATGCTTACGAACAACGAATTTATAATGTATGCAGAGCAACACAAGAAAACTATCTTGGTGAAATGAATATTAGATGTATTCATTGCAATGTCAAACATTTTCCTGGTGAAAGAGTTTCAAAAGGTAATTCTTTTAACGATTGTTGTAGCCATGGAAACGTTGAATTACAAATTAATGATGATTTTCCCATTGAATTAAAAAAGCTTTTCAATTTAGAGCATGAACTTTCTACAGATTTTTTTAAACATATTCGTTGGTACAATAATTTATATTCTTTTGCATCTTTCAATGCTAATATTGTTCATTTTAATAATAGACGTCCTGGTCCTTATTGCTTCAAAATACAAGGTCAAATTTACTATCAAATTAATACAACTTTGAATCCTGTTAATAATGAAAGACCTTCTTATGGTCAACTTTTTGTAATAGATGCTAATGAAGCAATTGAACATCGTACAGCAAACAACTGTGAAATAAATCGAAGTGTCGTTGAATTAATTGAAAATCTTGAAGAACTTAAAAAACAAAATCCTAATTAACCACAAGAGTTACAATTACTGTTTTGATTAAAGTCTGGAACTGATAAACGACGATATAATTTTCAAAGAACAAACGAAGTTGCCGCAATATTTAATACTACGGCTGATGGTGAAATACCTGATGCTTATGTTGTTATACGTGAAAAAAATGCAAAGGAATTAAAACCAGTTAATGCCTTAGATCCAAATGTTGAGCCTTGGATATATCCATTGTTTTATCCCACGGGTTGTCAAGGATGGCATAAAGATTTGAAGAAAAAAAATGGAAGAGGCAAAATATCAAGGGCTGCTTACATGAAAAATAAAATTGCTATTAGAGATGAATTCAATGCTATTATTAGAGGTCGACGCTTATTTCAACAATTTGTTGTTGATTCTTATGTAAAAATTGAAAAGGATCGTATAGATTATTATAAGTTACATCAAGCGGAATTACGAGTTTCATCCTATAAAGGATTAATGAACTTTTTACAAAATAGAGTCAATACTTTTGAAAATATGAGATTAGGAAAAATTGTAATTTTACCATCAACGTTCATAGGATCTCCGCGATATATGTTACAGTGTTATCATGATTCTATGACTATTCAACGAAAAAAAGGAAAATTTGATTTATTTATTACAATGACTTGCAATCCACAATGGAGAGAAATTCAAGAGAATTTATTAATTGGGCAACAACCATCGGATAGACCTGATATCTGTACAAGAGTATTTCATTAAAAAAAAAATGCTTTGCTCGATTTCATAGATAAACAACAATATTTTGGAAAAGTTACAGCTTATATTTATGTTATTGAATTCCAAAAACGTGGTTTACCACACTGTCATTTATTAGTTAAATTAAAAAATAAAATTGATACCGTCGACAAAATTGACCAATTTATATCAGCAGAAATCCCTGATCCACACATTTATCAAAATTTACACAATATTGTTATGAATAATATGATACATGGACCATGTGATGACTAGTGCATAGTCGATGGAAAGTGTTCTAAAAAGTTTCAGAAACAATTTCAAGAAGAAACTATAATTAATGAAAATAGTTATCCAATTTATCGTAGAAAGAATACTGGAAAAACTTATATGCGTCATAATAATTATAAAGTAGATAATCGCTTTGTTGTGCCTTATTGCCCAGAGTTATCTTTAAGATTTGATTGTCACAAATGTTCAAATATGTTCGAGTATCAAATCTGTTAAATATTTACATAAATATTTATATAAAGGAAATGATGCAGCATCAGTAATAATTACTAACAGTATTACTGATACTTCAGTCATTGAACACGATGAAATTAGTCAATTTGTCGATACACGTTATGTAGTTCCAGTAGAAGCAGTATGGCGAATTTTATCCAAAGCATTACAAGCAAAAAGTCACTCAGTTGATCGATTACCATTACATCTTCCAGATTGTCAAAATATCACTATTCATACTGATTCAGACAATATTAATAATTCATTGAATAAAGTATGTATGCTTGTAGATTACTTTCAACTCAATGCTCGAGATCTAGAAGCACGCCAATGTTATTATTCTGATATTCCTGAACACTATATTTTTAAAACAATAAAATGTAATAGTATTACAGAAAGCAAATGGTGTAAAAGAAGACTGAACTCTTTCATTTAAGAATATTATTATTCAGAATTAAAGGTGCAATAAGTTTTGAACATATGATAACAGTCAATGGTGAATTGAAACAAACGTACAGAAGCCTGTTTAGCTTATGGTTTTATAGAAACTGACGATGAATGGTCCAATGCAATGTCAGAAGCAGAGGTATTTATGATGCCAAGACAACTTAGAAGATTATTCGTACGTATTTTGATACATTGCAATCCTGTTCATACAGATAAGCTTTAGGAAGATTTTAAAGATTCAATGTCCGAAGATTATACTAGACATTTCAGTCAAAATGAAAGTTATTGTAAAACTATTATTGATATACAATCTATACTTGAAAAGGAAGGTAAAAATATTAATAAATTTCCTCAACTGCACCAATTAACAGAAATAATTAATAACTATCATGTGGCTTCAAATGATACAGAAGATATAACTAATTCTTTCAATATTGCACTGGAAAAAATGAATAAACTTAATGATAAACAAAAAGAAATAATTGATAAAATTTTAAATGTAGTATTTAATGAACAAAGTAATGTTGATAATAATGCTGAAAATAATTGCTTCTACATCGATGGACCTGGAGGATCAGGAAAAACTTTTTTATTTAATAGTTTATGCTAAGTTTTTTGTACTAATTATTATAAATTAAAAGTATCAAAGTATTGTGCTATAGTCTAAGTGCATAGCGTTAAAGGGGCTATATTCCTTTTTCCATTTATTTCATGTTATTTGAAATATTTATTACTCATGGTACTATATGGTGCTGCTGAAGGTGATGAGGGATCTCATTTCCCTCTACTTATAACCCTCGCGCGCGTTTACGCGCGCTAATGATATCCTAGTATGTATACTAAAACCACCGCAGCGCCGCGGTCCATGACACGATCGATACTTGAACTCGAGCACCGACTTTAAGGTACTTGTGCAATAACACAACCGCGCGACATAATCAATCAATTTGTGAACACGAAAGAACTTAGACGCATTGCATACGATAGCTTTAAGGCAAAGCAAATGAATTTGATAACACTTGTTGAAAAGTTTCGCATTTTGGACATTTTAATTGTTCTACCATAGCTAGTTATAAATTTTTTTTTCCCTTTGCAAAGCAAATACATAATCAATTAATAATCAATTAATAAATAATTTTTTTTGTTAAAAACATTGAACAATAACATTTTTTTTTCCTCAACCTTTTGCAAAATCAAACCGTGATTAACATTATTGATCCACTTTTATTAATAATTAATAAAATTAAGCAAATAACATACACGGAAACACAATTCAATTTAACATCAGAAACTTTAATTATTTTTTGATTGTCCTTCATCATGGCAAAAACTCTGAAAGTCTTTATGAATAATTATAATTAATTCAGTTAAGATTAAACAACAATAAAACAACAATTGATAATTATAAATCATTTTTTCTCAAACAATTTTTTTCAAAAGAAGCAAACGGTACAAAACCGATCTATTCTAGCTAATTTTAGGCACATTATTTTGTTTTGTTAACAATATAGATAAATTTACATTAAACATTTTCAAATTTTTTCGCAACAAAATTTTTTTTTTGGAAATTCACTCAGTTTGAATTAACGTATAAACAACAAATATGAGTAAGCAAAATAGTAAGGCCAATCGAAATTTTTCCTTTCTCGCTCAAACCAAAGAAATTTGTAATCATTAAGCAACAAAATTTTCGTTCATTTTCTCCCTTTGGAATAAAATTTTTTTTTTCCTCCCCTGGCATAAAAGCAAACAATTTTTAACACAACCCTAGATGAGTGATTAACCTTCACTCAACATTATCAATAATTTGCAAACAATTCTGAAAACAAGCATTGAAATTTTTTCTTCTCTTTCAATCCTTCCTGGAGTCAACAATTGATTCGTATGCAAGTGCCCCACAGCGCGCACCACATTAGCATGAAACGATTAATAGCAACAAAGAATAAGAATAAAATAAACTAACATAAACCAAATTTCAAAAAACAAAAAAAATTGAAAGCCTTGAATAGGCACTAACATCACTAACATTGGATATTAAAACTGCGAATACCCTCTTGCAACACTCAATCACACATTTACTCACGTTACCAAATCAGAACAATTTTTTTTGTTTTCTCAAACAAAATTTTGCAAATTCAGCAATTAACAATAATTCGAATCATCCTTTGGAAATACAATTTAAAATCAAACCCTAGTTAGCGGTTCATAATCCTCTCGTCTTAATACACATTAAAATCATTGATTTCAAATTTTTCTCGCAAATCGTTCCAAATTCCATTGTTATAAATTTTCAATCGAATTCACATCCTAGAAGAAACTGACAGCGAATTCGAAGGTGAAGTAGTATCGAACATCCCAGAAAGAATGGAAAAAATGAAAGCAGCAATAAGAAGAAACCATCTCAACACTGAAGAAAAAGAAATAGTTGATAGAATAATAGATGATTATCTGGACAGATTTTTGTTACCAGGTGACAAATTGCCGTGTACTGATATGATAGAGCACAACATACACCTAGAAGATAATGTGCCCATCAATACAAAACAGTACAGGCACCCGCCTAAACACAAAGAAATTGTAAGAGAAAGTGTGCAAAAGAAGCTAAGAGACAAAATAATAACTGACTCAAATTCACCATACAATTCTTCCATCAGGATCATACCCAAAAAGCCAGATAGTCATGGCAATCCAAGATGGAGAATGGTAATTGACTTCAAAGAATTAAATAAAAAGACAATCAGAGACGCTTATTCGCTACCAAACATAGCTGACATCATGGATCAGCTAGGAGGAGCTGTCTATTTCTCAATTTTCGATCTTGCTTCAGGGTTTCAACAGATACCCATGGCAAAGGAAGATTGTTACAAAAGAATGCCGGAAGGTTTAAAAAACGCAACAGCAACATTCCAGAGATTAATGGAGAAAATTCTACGTGGCCTACAAAACATCGAAATGTTAGTAAATTTGGACGACATTATTGTTCACAGCAAAAACCTCAAGCAGCACGAACAAAGAATAAGAAATCTCATGGAAAGATTAAGACAAGCAAAACTCGTATTACAGCCTGACAAAATTGAATTCTTCAGAAGAGAAGTAGCATTTTTGGGACACATAATCAGTGCTCGAGGCATCGAACCAAATCCAAAGAAGGTCGAAGCCATAGCAAAACTACCAAGACCAAAATGCCGAACAAACATTCAAGAAGTGTTAGGAATGTTTGGATACTACAGAAAATACATTCCGAATTTTGCAGACAAAGCAAAACCAATGACTGCATTATTACAAGCAAACAAAAAATTTGAATGGTCACAACAATGTAAAGACGCTTTCAATGAACTGAAACAATGTCTCATGAGCGAACCAATACTACAGTTTCCAGATTTTGACAAAGAATTCATATTGACAACAGATGCGTCAGATTACGCAATTGCCGCGGTTTTAAGTCAAGAAACCGATGGTTTTGAACACCCCGTTCAATTCCTATCGAGACTACTTAGTAAAGCGGAAAGAAATTATAGCACAACTAAAAAAGAGTGTCTAGCAGTACTCTATGCTCTACACCAATTCCGACCATATTTGCTATGCAGAAAATTCACGTTAGTGTGTGATCACGAACCACTAAATTGGATGCATAGTAGAAAAGATCAAGGTCAGAGACTGATGAGATGGATGTTCCGTTTTACAGGCTATGAATACACGTTCAAGTACAAGCCTGGAAAATTGAACAAAAACGCAGACGCATTATCAAGAAATCCACCAGACTTATCAGAAAAAGAAATCAACAAAAATCTCTCAAAACTAAAGGTAATGATAATCGATCAACATAAGCCAAGCACATCAAAAGCCAAAAGTCCAACACCAAGACCGAGGGCAAAAACAAATAAAGAAGCTCCACAATTAGATCATAGTGTCATTGCTCAAAGAACAAGAGCTAAAGCACCAAAAGTTGAAAGCAAGATACGACAGTACATCAGAGAAGGTGCATATCCAAACTCAAAAAGATCAAAATCTACAAGCAACAGCCAAGAAGCGTCAACGTCAAAGATAGAGCATTAGTGATAGCACTAATACGAGTGACACAGACACTAACACTTCCACAAACACAAATGTATCAAACACATCATGGATGTCGTCAACAGCAGTTGATGGCAGCTCAAGTGAAAATCCACCATTGGAAGACCCAAGAAGCAGCGCATTAAGAATAGACGAATCAGAAATACTTCAGCCAACAAACAACGACGAAGAAAATGAACCAGCATCTGATGACAGTGCTGACAAAACAATCAGTAATATAGAAATAGCAATAACAGCTAAAAGTGATTGTTGGAGTGGTGGAAAATTAGTGAGGTTGTTTCTAATAATAAGTAACTTTATTACAATGTGTGATGTGTCGTCGGACACGACTGTCTCCTTCCGAGACTTACAAGCGAGAGGGAGAGAATGAGCGCGAGTACAGTATATGCGAGCGCTCTTCTCTATAGTGTATATCTATATATGTGTGTTTACATACTCTCGTATTCGCGTTTTCGGTGTCGCGCTTGTCTCGATGTACAAAATCATATATATATATATAAGAGATGGCGCGACTAGTATTAATTCGTAGAACAACAAGTAAAGAGTATAATATTTATACAATATTCAACAGTGATACAGGCACAAACAAATCATCTGATGATGAATCAATAACTAATGCATCGAATGTCACAATATTGTCACGAAAAGAACTTGAAGAAGCTAGCAGAAAATTAGAAGAAAGCATAGCAAGATTTGAAGAATTGCACCCACAACAGACAGAGATCAACAAAGAATACGATATTGCTGTAACTCACTTCTCCGATGGAGAAGAACAAACAGAGGAAATGAGATTCTTCATGGATGAATTAAATACACATTACGGCACCAAACACATGGATGAAGTAATGGAAGAAGGACTTCAAAAATTAATAGAAAAATCGCAAAAAGAATTGCTAAATTGATACGAAAACGCAAGAGACTCGCAATCAGAATCGGAAACGTCATTTGAAGAGCACGTCATCTATTTCACCAAAGGAAGAATCTCAGAAACTACGAAGATTACCAACAAATCGCCAAATGCAAAAAGTACACCACATCCAAACAAAAGAGTGACACTAAAAACAACCGATGTCAGTGTCATAAAAGAAAAGAGAGACGACAAAACTTATGATATTCAATATTCTCAACCACCGGAAATAACAATTCCATGGCTAATAGCAATGCCTCAAAATTAAGAACCAATCAACAAAAGATATGGCTCGACAAAGGCACATGCAATAAAAACAAAAGACCAAGGGTCAGAAAAAAACACAAATTTGTTACCAGAAAGAGAACAAATAGTGACCATCAGAGAATGCCTAACCTATAAAAGAGACAATCTAGTACATTTCTTATCAAAAGATTGCGAAAGTACCACGTCTATCGCAAAATTGCTCACTGACATTGGAGCAATAGAATAGGCAAACATAAAAAACAAGAAGCCGCAAATAGGTCAAGTATTTGTGACAACATTCAAGAAGCACAAAATTTATTCAGTAATCATCAAGGACAAATACTACAACAAAATCAACATCGAAGAACTAGATAATTATTTAAGAAACCTCAAGTCAGTATTATTGAAGAACGAAGAAACAAGTTTCAGAATATCGCGAAGAGGAGATTTAACAGATGAACTAGAACCTGATTTAATTACCGAACTTCTAGCTAAAAGGTTTAATAATTCTCCAATAAAGGTAACAATCTGCTATGGAAAAGTAGAACTACGCCAGGAGAAAGACAGAAAACAAATCATAGCAAACCTACATGACAGCTTAACAGGAGGTCATAAAGGTATAAACCAAACATACCGAAAAATACGAGAACGCTATTATTGTCCGAACATGCGCAATGACATTCAAAATTATATAAGAAAATGTGATAGTTGCCAAGAAAAGAAAATTGAAAGGTTCAAAACAAGAGAACCAATGATCATTACTGACACACCAATTGAAGCCTTCGACAAAGTCTCAATTGACACAGTCGGCAAATTAAGACAAACGCCATCAGAAAATTGTCATTTACTAACCATGCAATGCAATTTAACAAAATACTTAATTGCTATACCAATAAAAAATCTAAATGCAACCACAATCGCAGATGCACTGGTCAAGCATTTAATTTGTCAATTTGGAGCACCAAGAGCAATCCTCTCAGACAGAGGAATAAGCTTTTTATCAAGCATAATGGACACTATGTTACAAATCTTCAAAATAAATAGATTAACAACATCTGGTTATCGACCGCAAACCAACGGTTCATTAGAAAGAAGCCCCGTTCCATTAGTGGAATGCATAAGGATATATTCAGAAATATACGACGACTGGGACAAATTAGCACCATTTGCCACATTCACGTATAATACAAGCATACATGCAGCAACAAATTTCACACCATTTGAATTGGTATACGGCAGAACCACTCGTTTCCCAATCAAAATTCCATCAGACGAAAAACTGCGCACATACAATGTGTACATTAGAGATCCAATACTTCGTTTTGACGAAATGAAAGTATTAGCAGGCGAGAGACAAATACAGAAAAAATTAAAATCAAAAGAAAGATATGACAAGAAAATAAGAAAATTCAAAGGTAAAGTAGAAGGTTATGCACGTCTAATAAATGAGCCAAGAACAAGTAAATTCGATACTTACAGAAATAAACCACTGAAAATCATTGAACTTCTTGGCAGGAAAAATGTCATATTGGAATATCCCAATGACAAAAGAATAAGAAAGCACCTTGACAAACTCAAAGACGCACATATAAAAACTGAAGAATCAGAATCAGACAACAGTTCTGACTAGTTTTCATTTGTGTTGCACATGAATCACAGCATAACACTATTCATTCTACTCAGCATCAACCTACCAGGTTTCAAGGCAGAACAACTATACTCACAAGAATCTTTATCGCCAAACCCTGGCATTTATTATGAAAAATCTAGCATAATCAAAGTAATCAGAGCACATTGGAAAGTCAATATAGTCATAGACGTTGACCAATTCCTAGATATCCACAATCCATTACAATCACACATTGAAGTATACAACAAATGCATCACAGTGATTGAAGAATACAAATGCAAAAATGCACTGGGCACAGATCTGTTAGAAATAAAACAAAATTCTCTAACAGAATTAAGAACAATCATAAATGAGACCACCAGCACTTTAGGTCACATAATGTATTCAAACTCGCAATACCCTTCGAGTATCAGAACAAAAAGAATGGTACCCCTAGGTGTCATAGGATCCATTTCTAAAGCGCTCTTTGGTTTAGCCACCGAAGATGACATTCAAAACGTCAACCAAAACATAGACCAATTGTTTGCAGACCAAAAGCAAATAATACATCTAGTTAAAGATAACACGCACATAGTTGCTACAAAATTTGATGAGTTGTTCAAAACCACAAGAAACCATCAACTTATTCTAGAGAGCTTCGAAAAAACACTCAAAAAAGTGGTAACAAATGTCCTAAAAGAAAACGAACAAATGAATTATTTAGTCGAAATCATGCTCTATGTTAAAAGATTAGAAACGACACTCCACCACATGATAAAAAGTCATGAAAAATTATTAGACATATTAAGAAAAACAAAAAATGGTAAAATTCATCCAGAAATACTCACACATGATATCTTGCAACAAATTGATGCAGACGTCAAGAGAGTAAAAATGGAAATGGAACTTCCAATTCCTCCTGAACACATGCGACCAGAAGAAATAATAAAAATTTCCAAAATCGATGCACTACACCAAAATGGAAAAACAATCGTGATCTTACATTTACCATTAGTAGATCGCGCTATTTATCAACTATACAAAATGCACCCCATTGCGATACCTCAATGGAATAACAATGTTAGTCTGGGAATAGCACACATAAAGCCATCTCACACTCACATTGCCACGACCGTCGACCAAACCAAATACATTAAATTCAATGAAAATAGGCTAAATAAATGCATAATAACCCATCATGCACAAATCTGTCCAATTCTGGGTGCACAACAAAACACACCAGAACTAACAGATTATGAGATTGTTACTATTAAATCCGACCAATGACACCATCAAACAATGTGACATTAGAATCAACCCAACAAGTGAAACCCAATGGAATTATTTATACCAAGATAAATCATGGCTATACTCAACCACTCTTCCAACACCTATAACCTTTATTTGCCAAGAGACACCCGAATTTAAAATAATAATAAAAGAAGCAGGGATATTGAGGATATCACCCAAATGTACCGCGAAAACCGCAACTACGGTTCTAGCAGGGGAAAGTACAACCCAAACAAATTTTACATACATTTATGCACCCAACATTGATCTTAAAATAACAGAATTTTACCCTCTGTTATCGCAAAAATTAATATACACTAACACAATATTCAAAAAGAAAGAACACGACAAAGCATTTGGTATAAATAACGAAAGACCTCTAAATGAAATTTTAAATGAATTAGATCAAATCAGCGAACACAAAAAAAAAAAATTTTGAGACAAATACCCTACTCCTTGGAGGAATAACCTCACAAATAATAATAATTATTATAATTACCATTATAATAGTAAAATCAAAAATACTAAAGGGCTTGACTCCATTTACACGAAAACACAAACGTCAGAAACAAATACACAAAACAGACAACACAAACACAATAGAACCAGAAACAATACAAATAGGAGAAAGTGCAACACCAAAGCACATGACAAGACGTGACGCACAAAAGACACAGACAAAATTAACACTACCAATACAGGAAGCTGAAATACCCAAACAACGAATTTCGTTTCTAGAAAGAAGAAACACATCAACATGGCCATGAAACAGCGAAAATCTATCACCATCTTTTGCGACAACGAAATACCCATGTACGCAATAATAAGAGAATTCGAACACATCGCAACACCACACACAATCCACTACGAACAGCATAAGTACGAAGCAGGAACAAAAAAGATCACCATGACATTCCACTCCGAACGAGATGCAACAAAGGCCTACGAAAGAAGAGCAACATTAATAAAACAAAATCGCTTCAAAAAGCAAAAGGAGCAACAAACAGCGAAGAAGAGGAAAGGAAAGGAGATGTCAAAGGAAGAAGAACCAATAGACATACAGAACAAAAAAGCATGCTCAGTAAAGTCAGAGATACATATCGTCAATGCACCACCAATACCAATGGACAATTGCCGACTATTCTGCACACTACCGTGGGAATATTCAGAAAATGTAAAAGACGAAATATTTTTCAGAACATTCGCAAAATATGGACAATTGGTATACCATCAGACCATCAAAGACAAAAAAGGAAAACTAGCCTACGGATACGTACAATACTTCAACGAAAAAGATGCAAGAAGAACAAAAGAAAAATGTGACCCAATGTTCAGTACCAAGGAAACCATCGAAATCCAACAAGGAAAAATACACCAGAAAACATGACAAATGCGACAATCACATAGACATAGACATCTATCATTTGCATGAAACAACATGTGCAAAACAAATAGTGTGGAAAGAGCGACTACAAAGATCAAGAATTCCAATAGCAAAATACACGACGGAAACTAAAATCACGACGACCGAAAACATAATGGAAACATCGAAAACATCAGAAGACGAAGAAAATAGGCCAATGGAAACCGCAACCGAAGACATAACAATGGAACAAGAAAATGCACTACTTGACGAGACAAACTACCTAAACATGGACCTACTGAATATTTAAATGCACCACCCCTTTTAAGACAAATTAGTAAATAAACACACAATTATTTAAAATGTGCGACCCAACCAAAGAAAACTGTTTGTGACTAACACAAAATCAAAACATGCAAACTCATTAACATAACTTAGACACATGACATCCTTTTTTTGTAGGAAAAACAGCTATGGACACAATCCGCCTTAACATCGACATCCCAATCCGTTATATTGAAGATAAGTACCCAAGAGAGCCAATAGGAATCTCAATTGCTCATGGATCCTACCAGATCGAAGACATCACAATAAATATAAAGAATGATATACAATCATTCATGAGATTTCACACAAGTCCCATGAACTATGTACCATGGCAATACCAGAAGCCACTGTACACTGTAAAAAAGAACCACAGATTTTCCGAAAAAAGCCACAAGAAACAGAAGAAAGTGAATCAAGCAGTGAAGAGCCAGACAACGATAATATCATGGCTACCATCCATGATGCTAAAAAGGTATTCTTCTCAGTAAACGATGAAGAAACTTGCGAAGAATTAATTGAATACCTAAAAAGAACCACATGTATGGTTTACCACCATATATCGTGGGAAGGAGACATGAAGGTCCCGGACAAATACATAGTCGAGAAAATCTTCCACAATCAAGAAGACATAAAAAAAATCATTAAGAGAGTCTGCAAGTGTTTCAAATACGCGACACCTCAATGGCAGAGAGACATCAAACAAAAAAACCTGCACAAGTCACACCAAGAGGAAGAAGAAGATGAATATAACACAAACACCGAAAAAGACCCAAAAGAACAAGAAAATGAAGATGCCAAAAACGATGACATCTGGGAAAACAAAAAAATGGAAAATAACTGGAAACCACTAAACCTAGCACCCGAAGAAGAGCTAGAAGATTGGGACAAAGACATAGAAGAAGCCGAAAGACTAAAAGAAAAATTAGCGAAAGAGGTTCCACTAGAACCACAAGAGAAATGGACAGTAGAATACGCAAGAAAACTAAGACACAACAATACGTCCACCAACGTATGCGACATGACATAGGACACAAAACACAAATAAAACACAAAACAAAATAGTTATTAACCATGCAAACCCATAGCTAAACTAACACGCTATGCATGAAGCGAAAAATTCGACAATAAAGTTTAAACACACACACGACCCACATAACAAACCCTATGTTTTTCTTTGTTACAGATGGCAACCAGACAACTAAACATAGTATACGTCGAAACAAGAGAGGACGACCCGCTAGCAATTAAGGTCACATACAGACCTTCGACCTATGTGACGCAGGTGCTCAATTACATAAAGACATTCGGCACCATCGAGGAAATAGAAGAGATAGTGGTAGAAGTCGAAAACCACCAGCGCGTAGGCAAATTGACCGCCCGATACCAAAAGGAGGTTTCGGTCAAGCTGATAGTTCTGGACAACTGCGCAGAAACCGCGTCAGTAATGACAGAAAAGGCTGACACTTCTGATGCAGACCTAGAAGACATAATAGACAACACAACTGACGACCTAGACGAACCTAAGGACAGTGACACGACCTCACTGACCAACTCACATGACAAAGACAAAGAATCCACCACCAGCACAACAACTGAACAAGAAGACGAAACAAATGACCCACAATCACAGGACCTACAACAACAACATAACAACAACGAAACAGAAGAACAGGACGTGCTAGGTGCAGTAGGACCAGTAATGGATGACATTTTAAATCTCTCAATCTGGGACGCAGACGACCGCGAACCAGCTGAGACAAAACATAAGACAGACATACTGACAATAAGAAGAGCAGACAACCCAGACGCACACACAATGACGATCCTTTACAGAGGATCGATATTGGAGGCTGCACTGTTCTTGCATGCTATTGGAGCATGCAAGACAATGAACCTCATAACTACAAACGGCACGTACGCTATGACAGCGCACTACGAAAAACCCCTACCAGAACAAGACATTACAAACATCGAAGACAGAGCAGAAACAATAGGAACAATAGATACGAAAACACTGAAAACAAACAACGAAGTGTACGACTACGCAAAACTTAGAGTACTGATTGACGCACAACACGATCTACATAAAATGCACGAACACTTCACTGGATTCGGACGAGTAACAAGATTTGACGTTTCCACACACCTGACAATGACAGACACTTTACAAGTCTTCATTCACTTTGAAACCATCAAAGCGGCAATGCAAGCAAAAACAAACTGCTACCCAATTTACAAATGTGACTACGGCCACTTAAAACAGGAAGTCATTGACCTTGCAACACTGGATGTAAATACAGTCTGCATCAGAGTGCCAGTAGATTACACAACCATGGAAGTAACGCAGCTCTTCAACAGATTTGGAGAAATAGTGTCAGTAAAATATGTAGAATTAGAGAAAAAACATGCTCAAGCAATTGTAACCCACACGCACACGGGTTATTTAACGTACAAAAATAAAAATGATGCAAAAAGGGCCCTACATCATTCGAAAGGACGATTCCGAGCTGTATACAGAAAGATAACAGCAAGAACACACACCTGGTGCAACAAGCTCATACCATTGAGGTTATACTCAGAGCACTGCAAAACCTGTTTTGACCCCAAAATAAAACAGTGAAGAACCTAGCAGCAAACAACGTCTCCGCATCAACAAGTCACCATTAGTTTTAATTACTTTGTATAATTGTACGTATAGTTTAACTGTAATATTACCGTGCATATTTCTCTTTTTTGTTAACTATCAACATTACAATAAGGTTAAGGTTAATTCAAAAACATTTTCACTACATGTAATTTCTTTTTTTTGTCTCACAATTACTTTAATTACAATCAACATTTTATAACGAATAATTGTTTATTTTCATATGACCCAAGCGTCCCGTAGCATAAAACTAACAAAAACGTAATAAATAAAACATACTAACATTAAATTAAGATCTATCATAAAAAGCAAAAGGAGAGAACACCCTCGCACCATGAGGCTCATTTAAATAAACCACCCCTATCCACCCTGCATTCAACACCATTGTTTGCCGGGACGGCAAACCTTCCAAGGGGGGAGGATGTTATGTCACGAAGCCAGAATGCACAACGTACCGGCAACGTCGCATAACGAGTGGAATTTTCCATAAGCAAAAGCAGTTAGAATCATCACAGAGCGAAGATAATAACGGTACCTCTCCCACAGCCCTCGAAGCGCTGACCAAGCGTTTCGCCCTCCTCCGTGCCGCCGGACTTGTCACCTAGTCCATGGGTGCGAGAGAGAGCGAAGTTGCAAGTGCAGCGAAGAGAGAGATGGGGGAGAGGTAAAAGACAATTAGTGGGAGAGAAAGTGACGCGCTCTCTCCTACGCCTAATTGAGAGCCCTAGAGCAATGCGCCTTGAGATCTGACCGAGTTCAGACGCATACTTATATAATTGCTCGTTTTTGCACATTTTTTATTTTCACACTTAGTGGCCTGAGTGGCTTGCTTCGCATCAGTTCAATAAAGAAATTCTAATAGATTCCAAATTCTTGGACTTATAATTATTTGCCCGGTAAAACCTGCCTATTTGGAAGCAACGACGCTTAGCTATTTTGCTGTTTTCGCATTGGATTTCCATACTTGCTGATTTGCGCCCCTTTGCTGTTGCTGAGCCGACCAAGCAGCCGAGCCGACGACTTGAGTATTGTGCTGAACACATCTCTACGAAAAGGTAATCATTCAGTTAAATTTAAAGATCTTATTTTATCGCGTCGCAAGTCCAGCTTTATCCCGACGCACAGTTATTAGTGCGGCACCGCGCCCCTAGCACGGTCGCAACTCATGCCGTCCCCTTTCTCGCAAATTGAATAGCGCGCAATAATTCTGTAGGACGTAACTTAACATATGCATTACTCATAAAATAATTATGTATATTCTTTTCCTGATAGATAAGTATAAAAATGTTAAGAAATAAAAAATTAATCAAATATAATATTAGATGATACGTATAGAAAGTGCCCAAATACAGCTAAAATCTATAGTATGGAGAGTTGGCTCTCGTAAAATAAATCTATAAATATAATGCAGGCTTACTATTATTACTCGTAATATTTTGTTTTAAGTCATATTTTTTAATTAAAATCTTTTATAATCTGCTATCGTAATATATGTATTCTCTTATTATCTTGTGTATAGTATGGAGCGTTGGCTTCTCCTTATAAGTCAAATCCATTAACATGAATGTACGATTAATACTGGTAATTTTTTGGATTAGATAATTTTTTTTTTCATTAAAATCATAGATAATCTGCTATCCAAATACATCTGTTTGCCTATTATATAGTGTAAACCAAATAAAAATTGTGTGCTTATTATGAAATAAAAAAATTATAGTATAACATAAAATTTAGCTGTTATAAAATAAATTGAATATTTAAAAATGTATTCGTGTCTGCAGAAATGTGCCCTTTTGGCATTTCTTATAAATAATTAATCGATATTTTCATTTATTGTAAAACATTCATCCAAGTTATTATAGCCTGGTAGTTATTATTTTAAAATTTGAACCTAATCCCAAAATACTTGTTATAAATTAATTTATAAACATAAATAAACATACCTTTCTCTAGAACACATGTATTTGTACGTTTTCTGGAAAGCTATAATTTGTCAGAGAATCATCCACATATAATATAGGTTGTAAATTGTTAGTAAACTTTTAAACTCATTTTTAATTTTCAGATAACAATTATGCCGAACCAGATGATTATTGATGTAAATGGTAATAATATTAAAATTATTATGTGCTATATAATAACCAGGAGATGATAGGAAAAGTTATGAACTATTCATATACACTTAAACAACTTAGAAACTTTCATGCATGAGCGATGCATATTCTTGACACTTCACTAGCTTCTCACAATACAAGACAATTTTTTCCTTATACTGAATATTCTCTATGTTGAAACTTCTTCGATTCTTGAGCTATTTGTAAGGATCCCTTTCGACGTATAGCCTGAGAGTCTATCTCCTAGGAGACGATAGGAACATTTAATAATTGTTCATAAGCACTTCCACAATTGTAGAAACTTTCTTGCGTGGAAGATTGAATATAATCCTAACACTTAACCAACTTGTCACATCACAAGAAAATTATATAAACTGGAAATTCTGTATAAATTTTCTTTGATTCTTGGACGATGAAAATACAACACTTTCACTAGCTTCTCATCAGGATCCCTTTCGACGAATAGCCTGAGAGTCTACCTCCCAGGAGACGATAAAAAAATTACATATCCACTTCAAGAATGTAGAAACTTGCTTGAAAGGTGAACCCAGGAGACGATAGAAAAAGTTACATATCCACTTTAATAATGTAGAAACTTTGCATGAAAGATGAACCCAGGAGACGATAGAAAAAGTTACATATTCACTTCAACAACGTAGAAACTTTCTTGAAAGATGAATTCTTCACACTTTACTAGCTGTCACATCACAGAATAGTTATTTCTTTATATAAACTAATAGTAAAAAAACCTGAAAAATAAAAGGATATATTTTAACAAAGAATCAGTTCATGAAGCTTTCATGTATTGTATATTTAAAAAAAAAGTACAACTAAATACTTATCTAATTCGAGGCTATTAGTCTTGTTTGTGAAACATTTTTCATAATTATATCTGTCAGTTTTTAAATATTTCATCAAACCCAGCTTTATAAATTGCATATTATGTTGAAAATAAAATCACTTTGGTACTTTATTTTGTACAATACTTATTTTTGTTTAACACTGCATATGTGTTATTGTATTGAAAAATCAAAAAATGTGAATACACCATCGTCTGCTCTTCTGCACACTTGATGAACTGTATAGATGCAAGCAATAGTATACGTAGAGCTGACATCACGAACTATGACGTACTTCCGGGGAGAACATTTTTCGCCACGGGAGAAGAATTTTCACGGAGAAGAATTCATGACCCCGAACTTTCACTTCACAATATCATTTGATAGAAGCCATTTCACAATATATGACCCTGAAGTGATTTTGCTGGTTTTATTCCAAGCTTTCATTTGAGTGCTCATCTGTGAGAAACAAAGCTCTTAATGCGAAGAAAACCGAATGTCACATCTCCAACAGGGCCTATGAGACGTATATAGGGTCTGGCTATAGCGCTCGACGGCGGCGTACGTACTGAACGTACCTTATACTTGCCATCGAGGCGCTACCGCGCCCCTTGATCACGCTTAGCTCTTGATGCATACCAACACGTGCAAATTGGTTTTGAGATAACGCGTCTAGTCTGTTGCGATCTTTCGGCACCGATCTGATTACGTTCTCGAGAAGAATAAGAATTCTTCTAGAGCGTTTAGGCTAATGAAGACTTGACGATCAATACGCATCGAGAACCCGCCGCGTAAAGATGTTTCGTTCGCACCGAGAAGTCTCCGCCGCGATTTCGGCTGCGCATTCGCAAGTCGCCCACAAGCGACGACGTGCCGAAAAGTTAGGGAAAAAGCTTAAGAGTGCAAGCACGGTAGTGGAATTGTGTTTAAACCATTTCACCGCGCTTGTATCAATTCATAAAGCCACTATCAAACAATTTTTATTAGCTCATAAAGAGCTGGTGAATCTGCTGCCGCCGCAGGTGGGCGAGTACAATCCTGCTATAAAGGCAGGCGATAAGTGTCAACAGTGCGGTCTGTTTTTCTACCGAAAAACCCGTAAGACTGCTTGGTCAGTTTGGCACAGCAATGGGAAAGTGCCCCAGTAAAACTGCAGTGAAGGTAAACATTATTTTAATTTTGCAATATTATTAAATTATGAATCGTTGTATACATCGTCGCCTGTTTCGCTTTTGAGCCCTCTCTCTCTGTCTCTCTCTTTCTCTCTCCAGCTGTACAACCGATGAGCCGGTCTTCTCGCTCCAGCTGCACAATTTTCACCCCGTTCTCTCTTACACTGTATGTGTGTGAGAATGCGTGCATGCGTGTGTGCACGTATGTGCGTACGGGTGCGTGTATGTGCATGCGTACGTGCGTGCGTTTGTGTGTGTGTGTGTGTAAACAACTTAGAAACTTTCATGCATGAGCGATGCATATTCTTGACACTTCACTAGCTTCTCACAATACAAGACAATTTTTTCCTTATACTGAATATTCTCTATGTTGAAACTTCTTCGATTCTTGAACCAAGAAAATAAAACACACTAGCTATTTGTAAGGATCCCTTTCGACGTATAGCCTGAGAGTCTATCTCCTAGGAGACGATAGGAACATTTAATAATTGTTCATAAGCACTTCCACAATTGTAGAAACTTTCTTGCGTGGAAGATTGAATATAATCGTAACACTCAACCAACTTGTCACATTACAAGAAAATTATATAAACAGGAAATTCTGTATAAATTTTCTTTGATTCTTGAATACAACAAAGTGTTGTATTTTCATCGAGTTGTAGCCTCATCATTTGAGTTGTAACCTCTCACGAAACAACAGAAAAAATTTAATAATATTGAATAGCTATGTCAACAACCGTAGAAACTTTCGTAGACACATTCTTAACACTACACTAACTTGACACATCACAAGAAAATTCTTTTCTATAATCTCTTATGTATTTCCTATTAATAATGATCAAATCTTGTGGCGTAGGTAGCATAATCTTTGAATCAAAATAAGAACACGCTTACTCTGTACCAGTTATTATTCTAAACTTAATAATGAATTATCCTTTAATAAAATACTTTTCACTTCACCATCTTGTCACAGGAATTCCTTTAGTATATAACTCTACAGTTGCGTAACCTCCCAATAGAAATAGGAAAACATTGACTGTAAATTCTGTAAAAACTTTCTTCGATACTTAAACAATGAAAATACAGCACTTTCACTAGTTTGTCACATGGAAAAATAGAAACTTTCTTGCATGAAAAATCATTAAATACTTTACACTTCACTAGCTTGTCACATTACGAGAAAATTTTTTCCTTGTATCCTGATAGTTGTATGCCTTCCAATCTAATAAAACCTGAAAAATAAAAGAGAACATTTTAACAAAGAATCAGTTCACAAATCCTTTATTTGTATTGTATATTTATATAAATCAAAATAAAACTAAATACTTATCTAATTATGAACTATTAGTTTATGATTGCTTTTCGATTGTGTACAAAAGAATTTAACACTGTTTTAAAATATATATTTAGGTTAAATTTATATTACATTTAACACTGATTTATAATTATTAACAAACGCGCCCCTTGATAAAATTGCTTGCTTATCTATCTATACCTTAGCACTGTGTTATTGTAATCGTCGTCTGCACCACATATCTGTACACAAGTATAAATCTATAGCGCTGACGTCACACATGATGACGTATGGCGGAAAACAATTTATCAGGGAGAACAATTTTTTTGACGAGAATTCATGAGCCGGAACTTTCAATTCAGAATAACATTTAATAGAAGCCATTTCCCAAAATATGACCCTGATGTGATTTTATTATTTTCGTCTCAAGCTTTCGTTTGAGTAGTTCTATGTGACAAATAATGCTGTCAAAGTGAAAAAAACTTTAAGTCAAGTTTCGAACAATGCCTATGAGATGTATAAGGTCTGGCTAGCGCCCGACGGCGGCGTGCGTACTGAACGAACCTTATACTTGCCATCGTGGCGCTACCGCGCCCCTTGAAATAGGGTCTGGCTAGCGCCCGACGGCGGCGTGCGTACTGAACAAACCTTATACTTGCCATCGTGGCGCTACCGCGCCCCTTGATGACAGATGAATGAGTGAAACCCTTTTGTACCTTCGAACTTGTCTGGCTTCAAAACAATAAATTATAACAATAATCAAAGTATTTTAGATGCATTAGAAGAAAAGATTATTTAATTAACAAAAGTACCTTAGCCCTACTAACCTAACCCTTCAGCCAATAGTTAAAGGTTTAAATCCCAACTAAGTAAAGGACACAATAATAACATCCGCGAGTCCTATTCTGATATAGCCGCATGTCCGCAGTTCGTCAGAGCGTGTCCGCACTTTCCAACTCGTGTCCGCACTTTTGTACTCGTGTCCGCACTTTTGTCGAATCGTGTCTGCACTTTTTCCAAGTGAGTCCACATATTCGTTAATGTGTCCGCACACGCATCTAGTGTAACAAAATACAACCTAGTCCACCTATACAGTATTCTAGGACACAAATCCATCGTGTCCGCATAAAAGGAGCGTGTCCGCACTTGACTATAACGTGTCCGCATTTTACATGCATGTCCGCATATTGCAGTAGCGCGTCCGCATAAACTGACTTAGACCAACCAATAGGACTTACCAGCCATCCATAAAGGTAAGATCGAACTAGAGGACTTAGCTAAGGGTCCACCACTAAGGAATTTAGTACTTTACTGTATTGTTAATAATTAACCTATAAACATAAGGTCTCAGGACCAAAGACAACCTTCCCAATAAAAATAATTATTTGTAGAGAACTCAGACGGTCCGGAGTCAAATCCGGCCCTTACAATTTCAATTGAAAACTAAATTTACAAATTATAAATTTTTGATTTTTAACTTTTTGATTTCTGAATTGCCAAAAATAAACCAGTAAGGTAACATAAATTTTACCGTGACGTAAATTACAATTAGATTAAAATATTTTTCTTAATAATACATAGTTGTTTTGTTAAATATACATTATTTCAATTAATATTATTTAAAAATATATTTTTCAATTTAAAAACTTACTAAATTAAATCTTTTCCGACAGTAAAAAATTCGAAAAATCAAAAAGTTTAAAAATGTATTAAAGGCAATTTAATAGGATGAAAATTCGGTAAAGAAACAAAAAGTAAAAAAATTTAAAAAATGTTGATACCTAGGATTGAACTTGCGATCCCGTGATTTCTAACGTACATGTACCAATGCCGAACCAGTGTCACTCAGCATCGGGGATGCGAGTACAAATCCACCTATCAGTATATTTTTTGTGATAATTTTTATGTTTTATTTAGATTTAAATAATAACGTATTAAAAATAATGAATGGTAACATTTTTTTTTAGCAAGGGAAGATTAATTGGTTGATTCTCCCGTCACCACTGACGACGACGACGACGACCACGACGACGACAACAACAACAACAACGGTGACAACGTCGACAATGACGACAACGAAGATAACGATGACAGCGACGACTACAACAACCACGCGTGCGATGTAGACGTGCGCATTATTTTTGCGGCCGATAGAAATTTTGGGTAGCTCGGTGTGAATGAAGAACAAGCAATGCAAGTGGAGGAACAGGAGATTGCAGTAGAAGAACAGAGGCAGCACCAGCAGCATTCAAACGAACAGGTCGCAGTTGGTGTGGAGATGGTACCGCCGGGATTGGTAGCCGACGTAGAGCCAGCAGCACTGATAGGTGATCCTGTAGCAGTAGCGGCAGTAGTAGCGGTTGACAGAGACGTACAACCATTGGACGCACTACCTGCAGATGCCGAAAATCAGTAACAAGATGAACCGGCAGAGGTGATGGAGGCTGCACCGACCGGTGAAGACAATATCCCAGTAGAGGAGGAGGAAGATGAAGAAGCCTCATCTGTTAAAGACGAGCCTACACCGAGGCCAAATCTCGAGGTTTTTTTATCAGCATTTAGAGAGCCTAGGGCAGCCGTAAGAAGCTTAAATTTCGCATGAGGTCCGGCGGGCCTGTCTTTACGAACAGTTAATAATTTTTTTCATAAGGATTGATGGGGCTTAATTAGCGGACTTTCGCAAAGTAATGAAGTTTTTCAAATCGACGATAGTTTTATAATGACCATAACTACAGAAATGTACCGAACGGTGGTAGAGGCTGAAGAAAAGCTTTAAGCGTTGATACAGTAGATCAGAGATCAGTAGTTTCTATAAACAATAACGATAATTTATGTTTGCCAAGAGCCTTGGTTGTCGGATAGGCGAAAATTACTTTAAAAATAACCCTTCAATCGAATCTAGTAGACAGTGGCAAACTATTCGAGACAATAGACGTTCTATGCGGAAAGAGCGCGCAAATCTACTTACAGTACAAGCGGGTGTGAGAACTTGTGGTAGCGGTGAACCAGCTATTTTGGATGGTAGACCCATGTTAAATATCAATGATTTTGACATTATATATCTACTATAGGATGCACAAAGATGTCATTTCGATATGATAGTAAACTTAGCTGGTGCTGCGCGCAGTAATTTTTTTTTGCTAACAATGTAATGAAAATTATCGACTTGTAGATGATCATAGGTGGACAGCTAGGTGTAATATGTGTTTTTGTCAATCAGCGTGTATCACAGACGTAGATACTATACGTTGCAAAAAGTGTAATCGATATTTTTTTAGGCAGCAATGTTTTGATCAGCACAGAACAGATGGTTCTTATAAAAAAATCGCAAAAAAGTATGTGATGTGGTACAGATGTGTACCATGTGTTGTAAGCGTATCAATATCTATAAAGCAAAGCATGAATGCGGTATTAATTATTGTACTTTATGCCATAACCGTCATAACGTGAATGACTTGTGCTATATTCAACCTATTGGTCGTAATATTAGAGCACAGTTTAATCATAAAACAGGAAAGAAAAATCTATTCATTTCCTATGATTTTAATAAGCGTCAAGATTCGTCTAACCACGAGTATGAAATCATACAAGTACATATTCCGAATCTCTGTATTGTCCAGCAAGTCTGCGATGACTATATAAATGAGGAAAATATAAACGTATTATGCCGTACATGTGGAACAAGAGAACATATATTTCGTACCGATCCGGTTAAGCAATTAATAGCATTGACAGTTCGTGAAAAAACTAGCTTTGGTCAGATAATTTGCATCGCTCACAACCCGCGGGGCTCAATTTATTTTACGAGAAATAGTCGAAAACATACCAATAGTACCAAACGTTATATTAAACGGTCAAAATATAATTATGCTTCAATGTGGCCAAACAAAATTTATCGATAGCTTAAACTATTTTTACATGCTCTTCCTCAAGCTTTTGCATTACCACCGGGTAGAAAGAAAGGTTATTTCCCACATCTCTTTAATACTATAGATAATCAAGATAATCAAGAGAAAAGCTTTTTGCTTGGTGCGCTGAAGAAAGTCGTAATATTCATGAATTTGATTTTAAACAGGAAATAGTAGAATATTGTCGCATGGATGTAGAAATTTTAAAATTAGCCTGCATGGCTTTTAGACAGATTTTTATAAAATGCGGAAATACTTGTCCATTTACAGAAGCAACAACGATAGCTTCAGCATGTTCTGTTGTGTATAGGAAAAATATTTTACATGAAAAAACAATAGCGATAATTCCTACCGGTGGATATCGTCGCGCTGACACACATTCGCAAAAATATATTCAGTGGTTGTTGCAATGCGAGCGAGAGATTGGTCAAGAAATCATACACGCCGGAAGAGCCCGTGAATTCATGTTACCCGAAGGGTTTCGCGTAGACGGTTATTTACCAGATGAAAATGGTGGAAAAGGTATAGTTTTCAAGTACCAAAGCTGTTATACACACGGTTGCCCTGTTTTTTTCCTAGGAAACGTGATAAAAAAATGTCTTACGGTCGAACTATGGATGAGGCGTACGAGAGCATTTTTCGAAAAATTCAAAAAATTAGATCACTTGGATACGAGGTTAGAGAGGTATGGGAATGTACATTCGATGTAATTAAAGCAGCAAATCGTGAAATAGGCGACTATGTAACGCATTATCCTGTGATGAGTCGTATAACATTGAATCCACGCGACGCGTTTTTCGCAGGTAGAACCGAGAATATAGTTACCAGTACAGTATCGGCGACAATGAAAAAATGGAGTACACCGATATATGTTCTTTTTATCCATATGTTTGCAAAAGAGGTCAGTATCGCAATAGAGCTGGATACGCAGGTGCGCGTAACCTACTTCGCGTTAATGCAAAGAAGAAGGGCGACGACATTAAAAAGTGGCTGAGCTATGAGATGCTTACACACTACACAGATCTGTTAGACGAAAATTCCCTAGACTAATGTAAAACGTTAGCAATGTCGATGATTGCTGGGAGATGGATTTATGTGGCATACAATCGCTCAAAACGTGATAATTTTGCGTATTTACTCGTGGTATTAGATATTCTCAGCAAATACGCTTGGATCGAGCCTCTACGTGACAAAAGCGTTAAAAGTGTCGTAGCCGATTTTGATAAGGTGCTGAAAAGAGCCGATGGCCGTCGTCCTGTTCTCGTACAGACAGACAGGGGTAAAGAGTTTGTTGGATCAGATTTCCAAAATTATTTGAAACAACGGGATATAAATTTCCGAGTTGCTCGTAATCCCGATGTTAAAGCAGCCGTAGTAGAGCGTCTAAATCGCACACTCAAGGAACGCATGTTTAGATATTTTACTCATAAAAATACGCACAAGTATATCGATGTTATTCAGAATATCGTATATGCATACAATCACACGAGGCACAGTGGTATTAAAATGGTTCCAGCAGCGGTGAACGTTGGTAATGCAGCTGTGGGTAGAAAAAATTTGCCAAATAGAGCACTCAGTCAGCGGAAAAAACCTAGAGCAAATATATACAATGTCGGCGACCACGTACGTATCATTTGAACGAAAGGCACCTTCGACAAAGGTTACGAGAAGAACTACAGCGAGGAGATCTTCAAAGTTTCACGTATTTCTATTCATCAAAATCTCTACACGTACGAGCTGTGTGATTTAGAGGTTGAAGTAATCGATGGATTTTTCTACCCTGAAGAATTAGTGCGAGTCGGTGACGATCGTGTCAAACTGACGAACTCAAAGCGGAACGTGTAATCAAGAGCAGAGCACGTGGTGCTAAAAAACAACTTTTCGTAAAGTGGCTCGGTTATACCGATAAATTCAATTCGTGGTTGAAAGCTCGTGATATTACGAGTCTTTAAGCATGGCTGAAGAGTTTTATATGGTATTACCGAGCAACAGTAGTATGAAATATTTTCCGGAAAATACTACGACGTGTTTCAATACACAGTTGTCACACGAAATTCGACTGAACGGAAACTGGTCTGTAGCGCTAACGGAAATTCACATACCGTGCACGATGGTACACATTCAAAAAGATGATTGTATTATAAAGTTTGTTAAGCTCGCTTCTATATATTTTGTTGATTCCGGTAGTCCTCTATGCTTCCAGTCTCGTCCACTGCCTGCTCTGTTATGTTTTACAGTAGATTGGCAACGGCTGCCCTAGGCTCTCTAAATGCTGATAAAAAAACCTCGAGATTTGGCCTCGGTGTAGGCTCGTCTTCAGCAGATGAGGCATCTTCATCTTCCTCCTCCTCTACTGGGATATTGTCTTCACCGGTCGGTGCAGCCTCCATCACCTCTGCCGGTTCATCTTGTTACTGATTTTCGGCATCTGCAGGTAGTGCGTCCAATGGTTGCACGTCTCTGTCAACCGCTACTACTGCCGCTACTGCTACAGGATCACCTATCAGTGCTGCTGGCTCTACGTCGGCTACCAATCCCGGCGGTACCATCTCCACACCAACTGCGACCTGTTCGTTTGATTGCTGCTGGTGCTGCCTCTGTTCTTCTACTTCAATCTCCTGTTCCTCCACTTGCATTGCTTGTTCTTCATTCACACCGAGCTGCCCAAAATTTCTAAGTTTTTAAATTGAAAAATATATTTTTCAATAATATTAATTGAAATAATGTATATGTTATGTTCCGAGTATTCTGGAGCAATTTTGATTGTTCTCGAATATTCGAAACATGGCATGTTGAACGAAAAGTGTGTTGCGCGCAAGGGGCTAGGAATCTTTGGTGACTCGATATATGTAGCCCTATGGTTTACTCGAGGATGATAGAGGATTTTCAAATATCGCGCGGATTACAGATTATTATCTATAGGTGGAGCCACCGGATGGATATCGACATGATTGATTGATTGATCGATATCCATAAAGGGGGCGCGAATTTGCATATTGCGAAAGTACATAGAGGACGTTAATTGATTTTCTAACCAATGATAAAATTGGATTTGGAAAAGAGGGCGCTGGGAAAATCACGGATAGAGGAATAAATTAGTGGTGGTCCATTAATGGCCAATAGAGGATTTATTTCAGATAAAGGACCAATTGAAAAATTCGGTGATCAGATCGACGCTTCCGTGAAGAAGGAGGCCGGGTGGGAAAAACGCGGCATCTTTCCTCGGACGAAGCGTCGACCGCGTCACTCTGTCGGCGGACGCCTTGGTGGTAGTCCGCACTCTCATTCCGTTCCTGGAGCTTTTGTGGAGCAGTCCTGTTACCAACAATTTACAGTTTGGTTGCCATCTTATTGTGTGTTTTGGAGGAGATTTTGGAGCCGCAGAGTTGACGAGGGATTTCCCGTGGAGTTCTTGTGGAATATTTATAGAGGAATTTGGTGAGAGTCTGGTGTAATATTTAATATACGGGATAACATATAGAGGAATAATTTACATGTCGAGGAATACGTGCCGCGTTCGATAGAGGATTTCTTCGCGCGTTTCAGCGGATGGCGGTTTTCCTTTTGTTTAAGTAGAAGCAATCGTAGAGGAATTTTCGCGGCCCTTTTCTATTTAGCACTACTGAGCAGCCTTGGATTTAGTAATATGGCCGTGTGCCCATGATCTTATTTCGAGTTCGAATTTTTTTGCTAAAAGAACTGACTGTAACAACAAAAATAGAATATATCTGTACTTTATTAACCAATATATTTGTGTTCAACAATTTCCAACCCGATTGTCACCACATTTCCCGCTTTTCATCCATTGCAGGGATACCACGAGCCAGGAAAAAAGAAGAAAGCCGTGTGTTTTATAAATACTTTGTAAATAACTGGAATTCCCGTGCGGGCGGGAAAATTCCACGTTACAATTTATTAATTGAATTAGATAAAGAAATAGTGAAATATAGTGAAAAGTGCATTGATTCAAGGAATATTATTGATTATAATTGACAAAAGTGTTAGTGTGTAAAATTTTTTTTTTCTCAAGTTGAAGAGAGAGATAGAGATAGTTTTTGACAGGTTGAGGTTAGGTGGCTGAGCAACAGGTGTATGATAGGAGGGAATAGATAGGAAGAGTAGAAAAAATATATTGTATTTAGTAGGAAAGGTGTTGTGCTAATTGAAAATATTGATTATTGATTTATTGAATTATTTTGGATGGAATTAGTGTGAGGCGAGCAAGTTGATAGTTGAACAAGTGATGTTAGTGAATGATTTTATGAGTGAAAAGAAGAAGTTGATAGAGAAAATAGTAATTTAATATTGTTTTTATTGGTTCGGAGTGATTAGTGTGTTGAGAGGATTATTTTGATAAAAAGCGAGGGTTTAGAGTTGATAGTTTTTTGTATTGGAGTTGAGGATAGTGAGAAGTATTAGCGTCGAGAGTCGAAGTTTTCGAATGAATACGTGTTTTTTTTTTGAGTGTTTTTTTTAGAAGGTTCAGGAATAATATAAAGAGTTGTTTTTATGATAATTGTGAATTTAGAATTTTTTTTGTTAGAGAAAATTGATCAAGAGGCGTAGGATTGTGTATGGCATTTGATGTGTGATAGGTAAAATTTGTCGTCTGAAGTGACTTTGAATGGATTTGTAGTGAATGATTATAGGAGTAAGTGAGGGGAGTAATTAATTTGTTGAAATAGTCCAGGTTTTTTTTTCTGGAGGCTCGTTTATGGTCCTCGTCTCCAAGTTTTCTAAAAAAGAGAAGCAAAGTATATGTCACAAAGTATCGATACTTTGTTTGGCAGTAGTTATTGGTACAATTATTAAATCAAGTTAATTTTTAATACTTATCTGATGGTTTTTTGTAGCAGTGAGTTTGAGTCCATAGAGATGATTTTGAAATTTACTTTTTCCCAGGATTTATATAATTTTAAGTAGTTTTGTACACTGTACACTTGCCGAGGGGATACTGAAAGTTATTTTTAGTACGAGTTTCGAGGTCCTACGTGTTTGTTTAAGGATTTAAAGTTTAAACAAACTTAGCTATATACGCGCGCGAGAGGCTAGCCAAGTCTAGTACTGAAAAGACATCAATATATGTATACAGGTGCAGGGAGTCAAGAGTATAAGGAGAGAAAGTCACTAGAAGTGAGTTGGCACTAGTGTTTGAACTAGAGTGTAGCCATCTTGAGCGCGAAGATTTGAATTTGGAAAGTTGTACTTAGAGAATTTTGATTGTTTTAGCATAGGGAAAATTAATATTTTATTATAATAATTGATATTAATATTTTTGAACAATAAACAATTATTTTGTATGTCTAATATTGATATATTTTTATGATTTTTATATATTTTATGATTTATTTTTGAATGTGTAGTATACAAAGGGTATACTAATAATAATAATAATTAATATTTATAATATATTTAATGATACAATATTATTTGAAATATTTTTATTGTTAATTAGGGAATTATTTAAATAGTAATTTTTATAATTGTAGGATTTTGATTGTTTTTTTGGGAAATTGATTTGAGGGTGATAATTATAGATTATTGAGGTTTTTTTTTGAATTATTTAATTTAATTTATTGTGTTTTTTTTATAATAATAGAGTTTTTGCAATTGAATATTTATTGTTTTGAATATTTTTGGTGTTGTTTAAAGTAGGTTATTTAAGAAAATATAGATATATTGATGAATTTTATTTGAATTGGTAGAGTTTTTTATTTGAAGCATTGTTTTGGGGTATTTCAGGAATTTTAGCTATCAGCGTATAGTTTATTAACTTGGTCAAGATGACGGGTACAGGAGCAGGTGATACGACGGGTTTGGATGCCACGAGTACGGCATTGATCAATGGGTTAACGAATTCTTTCACACTAATGAATGTAATGAGTGGTATTCCTAGTTTTGATGGGAAACACACAAGTTTGAGAAATTATATTCAAGAAAGATTTGAGAAATGCCAATGAATTGGTGACAGATTCAACGAGGCCACAGTTTATGAGAGGAGTGTTACAACGGATAACAGGACCATCGAAGAAGAGTTTAAACAATAAAGAATTCAGAAATGTGGATGAGTTGATAAGGCATCTGAAGCAGAGATTTGGTCCAGGAAGGGATTTTAGTTATTATAACAATAAAATACAGAGTATCAGAATGAGGCAACAAGATACAGTTGGCGATTTTTACGATGAATTGAATGTGTTGCTGAGTGGAGCCAGGAGTGTTTTGAGGGAATTGTATGGTGATGATTACAATGAAAATATGATGGAGCCTACACAGAAGGTTGCAATTGATAATTTTATCAGAGGATTACATCCAGGATTATCAGATAAAGTGGATGCAGCGAGGCCAGCTACTTTAACAGCAGCATATGAAGAAGCAGTGAGGCTTGAAGCTAGAATGGAAGCGAAAATTATTCCAGATACGAGACCTTATAGGGGAAGAGGTCATGATAATTATCATAATAATGATAGAAATTTTCATCAGCAGTTTAATAGGAATCATAATGAGCCAATGCATGGATTTGGAATGAATTATGTTGGATATTTGGAGGCTAAGGCAACAGAAGAGCAACAAACTAGTGGAGGTAATTGGCAGAATGAAGGTCAATATAGTAATAATAGTTATGGGCAACAGCAGCAGAATTTTAGAGGTAGAGGAGGCTACAATAATTATCGTGGAGGTTATGGTAGTTTTAGAGGATATTTTGCTAATTCATATGGAGGAAATAATAATCAAGCTGGTAATAGTAATAATTATAGAAGCAATTATAATAACAGTTATAGAGGTGGTTTTAGCAATTATAGAGGCAATAATGATAATAATTTTAGAGGTAGAGGTGGATATGGTAATTATAGAGGTGGTGTGAATCAAGGCAATAGAGATTGGAATTCTTGGAATAGTGAAGGTAATAGTGGATACAATAGGAGATTGTTTAATCCTCAAACGGGTAATTTTAATAACTATGTACAGAGATATCCAGATCAGAGATGATAACAGGTTGCAGCAAAATTGGAGAAATCAAGGTCAAGGAGGAGACGGTAATTCTGGTCATTTAAACTACCAGGAGGCTCGTCAAGACAGAGTGGCGAGCCTATCACCAAAAGCATTGGAGCAGAAGCAACAGCAACAACAAGATCAGGCGAGGAATTTAGATGTGAAAAATTATTAGCAACAGATAGAGTGTTTAATGCAACAGAAAGGAAAGCAACAAGCACCAGTTATGTCTATTTTAACGGGGCGCAATCAGCAGAATCATATGGTTCAGCCTACAAGACAAGATTTGGAGAATATTTTAAGGAAAAGGATAGAGTGACTGCTGTGAGAATTCATGTGCCAATTGGAACAGCAAGACCGTGGGTGACGTTTATGGTTGATTCTGGAGCTGGTGTGAATTTGATCAAGTTGACAGTGTTAGATAAAGATATGCCTGTAGATATAGATGATGTCATTGGTTTAGGAGGAATAACGAGTCAAATTATATCTACATTGGGTTCACTTTATTTGAAGATTAGAAATTCAATCGTGAAGTTTAATGTGGTGTTAGATGAGTTTCCAATTTCGAATGATGGTTTTTTGGGGAGAAGTTATTTGAGACAAGAAGAAGCTGTGATTTCTTATTATAGTAATACTTGATGGTGGCAGGAGATGTGATGAATCCGATACCATTTTTGATGGAGAGTGAAGAGGAAGTGGATTATAATAAACAGTGGTTGCAGATA
Organism: Philotrypesis tridentata; assembly: GCA_018906965.1. NCBI lineage: Eukaryota > Metazoa > Arthropoda > Insecta > Hymenoptera > Pteromalidae > Philotrypesis > Philotrypesis tridentata. The sequence goes on from JACCIB010000272.1 coordinate 132,209, forward strand.
CAAAATGGAGATCAGAGGTTATTATCTAAAGAAGTGGTAAGTGTGAAAAATGCAGATGTAGGAATTGAAAATAAACTGGTTTATAATATAAAGGCGAGAACGAGACAAGTTATACAAATTAATTTAATACATAGTGATTTGAAAGAAAGTTATGTTTCCAGGATAGATGTTGGTAATGAGAATGTGTTTTTAGGAGAAGGAGTGGTAGTCAATGAAAATGATACTTGTAAGATTTTGGCTATAAATACGGATGAAAAGGACGTGACAATAGAAGTGAATTCTAGGGAGCTGATACCATTTGATACAGAAGCTAATTTCTTGGAAGAACCTGATAGTGAATTTGAAGGAAAAAGAATTGTAGATAATGTGGAGAGGCTACGAAGGGTTAAGGAAGTGGTTAGACGACAGCACTTGAATAAAGAGGAATTACAGATAGTTGATAGTATATTGGAAGATTATTTAGATAGGTTTTTACTGCCAGGAGATAAATTGCCTTGTACGGATATGATTCAACATTATATATTTTTGGAGGATAATGTTCCAATCAATATTAAACAATATAGGCATCCGCCGAAACATAAACAAGTGGTAAAGGAGAGTGTTGAGAAGAAGTTGAAGGATAAGATTATAAGAGATTCGAATTTATCGTGTAATTCTCCGATTTGGATTGTGCCAAAGAAACCAGATAGTCATGGTAATCCGAGGTGGCGTATGGTTATTGATTTTAGAGAATTGAATAAGAAGACTATTAGAGATGCTTATCCGTTACCAAACATTGCTGATATTATGGATCAATTGGGAGGAGCGATTTATTTTTCAATTTTTGATTTGGCGAGTGGTTTTCAGCAAATTCCTATGGCACCGGAGGATTGTTATAAGACAGCTTTTTCAACAATTAATGGACATTATGAGTATACACGCATGCCAGAAGGTTTAAAAAACGCAACTGCGACGTTTTAGAGGTTGATGGAGAAGGTTTTGAGAGGTTTACAGAATATAGAAATGTTGGTATATTTGGATGATATAATCGTTTATAGTAGAGATTTGTCTAAACATGAATCGAGAATTAGGAAATTAATGAAGAGATTGAGAGAGGCGAAGTTGATGTTACAACCTGACAAGGTTTTTCAGGACAGAAGTTGCGTTTTTAGGACATATTATTAGTGCGAGAGGAAGAGAACCAAATCCACAGAAAGTGGAGGCAATTACAAAGTTGGCAACACCGAAAAGTGCTAAAAGTATGCGAGAAATTTTGGATATGTTTGGTTATTATAGGCAATATATTAAGGATTTTGCAGTAATTGAAAGACCAATGAGGAATTTGGTGAAGGATGGTGTGAAATTTGAGTGGACAGAAGATTGTGAGAAGAGTTTTCAGACTTTGAAGGAGTGTTTAATAAATCCGCTTATTTTGCAGTTTCCAGATTTTGAAAAGGAGTTCATTTTAACAACTGATGCTTCAGATATAGCAATAGGTGCGGTTTTAAGTCAAGTGAAAGATGGATTTGAGCATCCTATTCAGTTTTTATCGAGAACATTGACTAAAGCTGAGAAAAATTATTCAACAACTGAAAAGGAGTGTTTAACAGTGTTGTATGCGTTACATCAGTTTAGACCGTATTTGTTGTGTAAAAAGTTTACATTGGTTTGTGATCATAAACCTTTGAATTGGATGCATACACGAAAGGATCCAGGACAAAGGCTTATGAGATGGATGTTTAGATTTACGGGATATGAATATACTTTTAGATATAAACCAGGGAAGTTGAATAAGAATGCAGATGCTCTTTCGAGGAATCCACCAGAGATTAGTGAAGAACAGATTAATAAAAATTTGCCGGGTATTAAGATGATGATAATTGAAGAAAAAGATAAGTCTGATAATGATAAGGCGAAGAGTATTGTGTCATCGGTGAAGAGCAAAATTTTTAGTAGGAGTAGAGTGCAGTCTGAGGTTGAAGGGGTGAAGAGATTGTGAGGTAGACCTGTAGGAGCGAAAACTAATAAAATGGCACCAGAATTGGATCATAGTGTTATAGCTCAGAGGACTAGAAATAAGGCACAGGTGGCATCTAAAGTTTGAGAATATATTAAACAGGGAGCTTTACCTAAATCGACAAGATCAGTGAAGAGGTCGCAGAGTGAAAGGGTTTCATCAAAATCAGTGTTATTAAAATCTGGTGATGGATAGTGATAGTGAAGGCACAGATGTTTCAATGAAAGTGAATTCGTCGCGAGGGAGATTGAGTACAACAACGTTATCATCTACAGGGATTTATAGTAGTGAGAAAGAAAAACCGCCTTTGAAAGATCCGAGATATAGTGGGATTAGAATGGAAAGAACGACAGATGTTTCAGATGTAGAAGGTAGTGGTACGGATGAGGATGAACAAAATAGAACTGTGAAGAGTATTGGAATAGATGTTAGTGAAGTTAGTCAATCTGGGAGCAGAGTGATTACAGAGAGTGAAGGTGAAAGAAGTGTGTCTATTAGGACTAGTTTGAGTAGGAGAGAGGTAGAAGAAGCTAGTAGGCGATTAGAAGAGAGTATGGCTAAACATCAAAATGAGGAGGTTGAAGTAGAAGAGGAGGATAAAGATTACGATATACCGATTACACATTTTTCAGAGGATGAAGAAGTGAATGATGAAATGAGGTTTAGGTTGCATGAGTTGAATCCACATTATGGTACTGTTCAAATGGATGAAGTTTTGGGAGAGAGAGTTAGAGAATTGATAGATAGAATGCAGGAGAAGGTACAGAAGAGACTGGATAATGTGAGAGATTCTTTGTCTGATAGAGATACGTCGGCAACGAGTGAAATAATGATATTTCCGCCTAGAGGGAGGATTTCAGAAACAACGAAAATAAGTGATATAAAACCGCAAGCGAAGAGTACACCAGGTAAATTGGGGAATGTTGGTAGAGGTGTTGGTGTTCTTGCTGATGTGAGTGAGAATGGAGAAAATATGTATAATATTCACTATTCCAAACCAGCGGAGGATACGTTACCTGTAATAATGATGCCAGATATGAATGATTTGAATGATTTGAATAAATATGATAGTGGAGAGTCTGATGGAGGAAAGAGAGAGTATGATACAATTGAGAAAAGATTAGTGGAATCAGTGAAAGGTAGTAATGTGTTGAGTGTGAGGGATTGTTTAACGTATAAGAGGGATAATATTGTGCATTTTATAACTGGAGATTGTGAAGCGGATACATCAGTGACGAGATTGTTGAATGATATTGGTGCAATAGATTTGTTTAATTTAAAGAAGAAGAAATCTTTTGTGGGTCAAATATTGATAACACCGTATAAAAAGTATAATGTTTTTTCTTTAGTAGTGAAAGAAAAGCAGTTTTGTGTGATAACTTTGGAGAATGTGAATAAGATCAGGTATATCGAATTTTATCAGATAGGGGTACTAGTTTTTTGTCAGACATAGTAGAATCAATGTTGAAAATTTTTAAAATAGATCATTTAAAAACATCAGGTTATAGACCGCAAATGAATGGTTCTTTAGAGAGGAGTCATGCACCGTTGGTTGAGTTTATTAGGATTTATTCTCAAAAATATGATGATTGGGGTAAATTAGCGCCTTTTGCTACATTTACTTATAATACGAGTGTTCATACGGCTACGAATTTTACGCCTTTTGAATTAGTTTTTGGGAGAGTAGCGCATTTACCAATTAGAATTCCATCGGATGAAAAATTGAGAACTTATCATACTTATATTAGAGATTTAGTGTTGCGTTTGAATGAAATGAAGATTTTAGCGGGAGAGAAACAAATTATAGAAAAATTGAAATCAATGGAGAGATATGATCGGAAGGTTAAAGAGTTTAAGGGTAAAGTAGGGGGATATGCTCGTATTGTTAAGGAAGTGAGAACTAATAAATTTGAACCATATAGAAGTCAACCTTTGAAAATTGTAGAATTTGTTGGGAGAAAGAATGTTATTTTGGAGTATCCTGATGGGAAGCGTATTAGGAAGCATGTTGATAAATTAAAGGTTGCAGAGGGGGATTCAAATTTTGAAGGGGTAGATCTTTCTGGTTATTAATTATGTTATGATTACAGGATGAATTGTTTAATTGGAATGTTTATGTTATTGTGTGTGAAGACCATAAATAGTGGACCTATATTTCAAAATGAAATATTGACCCCGAATCCTGGAATTTATTTTGAGAAATTCGGAAATGTTCGAACAGAACGTGCATTTTGGAAGATTAAAATCTTTATTAAAGTGGATGAATTTTTGTCATTTCATGGACCTGTAAAACATTATAAGGAGTTAATTGAAGAATATTCACAAATTTTAGACCAAACCAAATGCAGGAGTGCGTTGGATGTAGATATTATTGAATTAAGGGGTTATGACAGTGTTAAAACCTGAAAAAAAAGAAAAATTATTAGTGTTGTAAAAAATTAATAGATATATAGGTGCTCTAAAAACTATATTTTTGCTTTCAAATACAAGTATTATACATCACTTTTATGCATAAATAATATGCATAAAGTGAGTGTAACATTTAAAAACAATTAAAGGTATTTGCTTACCAAAAATCATGATTTTCATCACTTTTATTTACTTGCCGCATGTTTCTGATGGAACCGTACCATCAATCCTGTTGAATCAAAGTGCCAAATCTTCATTATGAGTCTGGTCTCAGACTAAGTGGAACAGATTCCTGAAAAACACAAAATTAATATAATTAATTAAACATATATTGACAATATCAATAATTATAGTGAATGTTACATATGTAAACATACGTAACATTCACTTTGAACTTATTTTTGCCAATTCTGCTCCACTCAGTTTGTGACTGTACTCATTAGGAAGGTTTTCCACTTTGGTTCATCCGGATTGATGTTACGGTTCCTTTAGAAAGCTGCGGCAAGTACATCAAAAGCATGAAAAAACTAAATTTGAGTAAAAGGCATTTAAAGTTTATAATGTAAATCATACAAATGAACTCAGCTATACTTACAGAAAATATCCGGCATACCTTGATTTGCTTTTGGTACTCAAATATACATACAATAAAGTATATTTGATGGTACGCGCTTGTCATGCTGTGTGATAATAGCATTTAGAAGCTGAAAATAAAATAAAAATTATCGTTAGCTATTCATAATCAAGTTATGTTTATGAATTACAGTTACATACAATACTTACCATTATTAAATACACTTCAAGTTCTTAAAAGGTATGCAAAATAATACTTCAGGCAGTCACTATAAGCTCCCATTTTGCTGGCTTGCACCCGTATACCTAAAAGCAAAAAATATACCAACAAAGAAAAAGCTCATTATGAACACTGTTATTACAAATTAGTTTCCAATACTTATCTGAATAATGTTTGTACTCTGCAGAAGCTCTTGCACTTTGCAACACCATTAAGGTTATAAGCATTGCTACAGCAGCTAGCAGACTAACTGCACTGATCTAGTGTCTTGGATGAAAAACAGCTGTTTGGCTGCTTTCTGCTGCTTTACAGAAAATTCTACTATACCGATCAAACAGAAATCTTCATTCTCGACCAGACGCTATGAGGCACAACCTATTCGAGTGGCAAATTCAAATTTGTTGAATGCCTTTACTTTAACACATTGAGTTTAGTAACATAAAATCACACATAGAAAAATTAATTTTACAGATTTTATTTATTTTACGGAAATAATTAAATTAATAACTCTTGAGAAAAAAACGGTTTGTAAAACGGTTTTTAAGTCATATTTTTAGTAAGATTTCTCATGAAATTACTCTGTAAAAAGTGGGTTAGAACAGTCCTTTCCACAAATTTGGCCTAATTAAAATATTTGAAAATCACGATTTTTCAAAAATTTACTTGAAACAGATTTGTTAGTTTTTTGTTAATATCTTCGAGGAAAATTTTTTTAGCCAAAAACAGCTTTCAGGACCATATTCTACAGACTATTAACTATGAAAAAAGTGAATAAAAAAAAAATGGGTATTTTCAAAATTTTAACACTGTCATAACCCCTTAAAAGAACAGAATTTGGATGAATTACAAGACCAGATACGTGAGACTGTTAAGACCATTGGACAGGTTCACTATCCTGCAATTATGGACCCGAGTAGTATTAGAGCGAAGAGGTTAATTCCGTTAGGAATAGTTGGTAGTGTGAGCAAGAGTTTATTTGGATTAGTGACTTCTGATGATATTGACAGTGTTAATAAAAATATAGATCAAGTGTTTTGAGACCAAACAGAAATGGTGCATTTAATGGAGGAAAATTCTCATATTGTTTCGACCCAGTTTGAAGAATTGTTTAATGTAACGAGGAATCATCAAGTTGTTTTACAAGCGTTTCAGGCTTCTTTGAAAGGAATGATGGATAAATTGAATAAGGAGAATGAGCAGTTAATGTATTTGATGTATAATACAGCATATGTTAGGAGATTAGATTCGCATATGGACCATTTGATTCATGATAATGAGAAAATTTTGGATGTTTTGAGGAAAGTGAAAGAAGGAAAACTTCATTCGGAATTGATAAAAGCAGATGTTTTAGACAAAATAGTTGGAGATATACAAAAATTTAGTGGTGATTTAGATTTTCCAATTCCGGTAGAGCATATCAGGAGTGAAGAAATTGTGAAAATTTCGAAGGTTGATGCAGTTCATCAGGATGGCATGACCATTATAGTTTTATATTTGCCATTAGTTCATAGAATTTCTTATCAATTATATAAAATGCATAGTGTTAACATACCGCAAGTGATTAATCAAGATATTAAAGGATCATTATATATTCAACCATCTCATGAATATTTAGCTTTGAGCAGTGATCAGGAGAAGTATTTTAAGTTTGATCGAGACCCAGATGTGATATGTATAAAGACCTATTATGCACATGTTTGTCCAGCATTAGAAGCGTTACAAGATACTTCGAGGGATTGTAGTGTATGTAGTGATAAATCTTGGTTGTATTCAATGCGTGATTCTGAAAATGTGAGAATTTCATGTTTAGATAATCAAGATGTGGATATAATGTTGAATACAGGAGTTTTAAGACTAGCTTCTGGTTGTAAAGAAAGAACAGATAGTGTTATTGTGTTTGGAGAGGAGATAAGAAATGATGAGAATTTATATGTGTATAGACAAGACGTTGGTTTGAAATTTGATGAAGTTCATGGAGCGTTCAGTAAATATACTTCGTATGAAATGAATGACAATGAAATGAAGGAAATAATTGGACCAGTGCTTACTTCAGATAAAGTGAAATCATTGCATGATATCATGATTGAAATGGACCATATAGGGAAGCATAGGAGAGAGAGTTATAACTTGAGTAGGATGTTATATGGGGGGTTGAGTTTACAGTTGATAATGATTATATTGATAGTTGGATTAATTGTTGGGATGAAATGTGGGGTGAAATTTCCATGTTTGAGACAAAAGACCAATAAGAAGTGTTATGATCATGAGTATAGTGTGGTCAGGAAAAAATGGAGGAATCGGTTGGGGAAAGTTGATTCTGGTAATGTTTGTGAGTCTGGGCGAGTTGGTGTAGAAGATGATGGAATTGTTATTGACCCAATTAATAGTACAATGAATGATTCACATGAAGTTAGCATTGATAAAGGTGTTGTTGTTTTTAAACATAATGCTGAGCATTGATGTTATATAATGGACCAAAAGTTTTTATATAGACCCAAATAAATTTTTATGATGTGATATTTTCATCTGCTTAAATAGACCAATTTGACCCATGTGTTTGTCTTTGTGTTTTTGTTTTTGTTTTTTTTGTATTTTATTTTTATATGTATATTACAGGATTTTTTATATGTATATACAGATTTGGAAATGTTACATCGTAGATCAGTAATATTTTATTTTAAGGGATATGCGTCATTGACCCAGATGATGGAAATGATACCGCAAATTCCGTTACCGGAGGCAGTTTATTTCAAGCGTGTGATGAGAATCAAGGATATGAAGTATGTTAATAAGCTTATTGTGAGATATGACAATGAAGTGACTGCGAATATTGTGCAGAGAAAGAAACAAAATCAGTTTTATAATAATATTGGACCATATGATTTGGAGTTTTATGACAGAGATAATATCAGTAATGAGTTTTCGTTGTCTAAGATTACCAATGAAGCAGCTAGACACTATGAAAAGAATGTGTTGACCAGACAGAATAAGAATTTTAGACCAAGACCGAATGTGGTAGAATCTGTTAAGGAACCGAAGGTGAGATCAGAAATGCACACTGTGAGGAAGGGAAGATCTGTGAAGAAGGGTAATAGATTGTTTTGTTTATTGCCGTGGGAAGGAACAGATGAAGAGAAGGATGAGATGTTTTTTAAGCATTTTATGCAGTTTGGAAGTGTTAATTATTATGAGACTGTGCGTAATAAGCAGGGAAGGTTGTGCTTTGGTTTTGTGCAATATTTTACGGATATTGATGCGGAACGTGCTATGCAGAAGTGCGATTCCATATATAGACCAACCATTGCTGCATTGAAAAAGGACCCGAAAAATAAGTTTCCTGTGGAAATGAAGAAATTTCATGATTTGTGTCGACAAGAAATTGATGTACATGTATTTGCATTACATGAGGATACGTGTTGGAAGGTGTTGCAGTATAAGAAGGACATGGAGAAAATGAAAGTTGTGGGAAGGAACAAGGTAGTTGAGGATCTCAGAGATGTCATTGCGCTACGGAAAAGATCTGGGAGTAGTGATGAAAAAGACAAGATGATATGTGAAGAAGTGAAAGTGTTGGAGGGGAATGAAATGACATCATCTAAGCCAGGACCCTCTGGATTTCAGAGTAAAAGTAGTGATGATGACGACCATTTAATGATTTGTACGATGGAAGAGGATGAATTGTTGGAGTCGGATGATGATGAAGAATCCGGTATTCTTAGGAAAATTGTTGTTGATTCAGATAATAAAGTTTCTATATTTTAATTGACCCATTTGTTTTTGTTTTTGACCATTGAATTTTGTATGGTTTGGATCCCATACGAAATTCTTATTTGAAATTTATGTTTTATGAAGATATTAGGATCAATGGGATTTAGGACCACAAGATAGATAGATATAGATATAGGATTTAATATAAGTTTGACCCTTATATTTTATCGATAATTTGGATCCTTCTTGATTATGATAGAATAAGATAGAAGTTACTGCATGCGGATTGAATTATGAAGTTTAAATAACAAAGTTTAATGACATATATTATTTTGATTGTTTTCAGATGAATCACGTTCTCAGCTTGCATTCCTTGGAGCTAGTCTCAATCTTCATCATAAAGGTATTTTTTATTGGACCAAGAGAGCGTGTAGAGAAAATTTTTAAACCGTTTGGGGCATGCACTATAGAATTTGAAGTGATCACGGAGGGGTATGGTAGTGCAACCATTACGTATCATAGGGCGTCGCATGTGATCGCGGCACGCTCTATGAAGCAATTCGTGAATACGTTGGGGATGGAGACAACGGAGGAGATGTCTGCAAGAGTGGACTAGCAATTGAATAACTATGCTGGCAGTAAAGTAATCGATTGGACCACGGATGTGGAGATCTACTTGATCAAGCGTCATGTTAATGACACGTTGGAGGTCCAGTTTGAGGGGCAACGTAAGAACGTGGAAGATATTTTTAAGGGTATCGGAGAGTGTACTATTGCACACTCTGAAAAGACCATTATAACAGCAGGAAGAACCAAGGCAATAGTTCATGTCAAATATGATCGGTTGAGCCATGTTGATGAAGCAACGCGAATCAACGCATCTCAACCGGCCATAACGGTCATGACCAGGGGGAAAAGATGGACCAACAGTTCGAGGCAATGGCATCTTTGCGTCGTTTTCGGAGTCAGGCGGATAGGTCAGTCGTGACTCGCAGGGAATTGGAGAGACCGTCCGGTGTGATGCGTAGTGTGCAAGGATTGGTTCCAGTTCCACGGAACTCTAGTAATCAATCTGGACCAAACGAATCACGACAGATATTATCTCCATCTCAAAGGCCATTTCCTGAGCCGAAGTTGGTTACTGGGCCGCTAGATGACACTCAGTACTTAAGATTCTCAATCATGCTGTGGCCTAAACAAACGAACGAGGAGCTTATCAAAGAGTTTGCTAAATATGGTCCATTGGATCTTATTACTTTTATGGACACTCCTAACGTGAAAGTGGAGACATGGAGGCGTCAAGCCTTCATTCAATACTTTTATGGGGAGCATGCAGCTTATGCAATGGACCATTGTAGCGCTGGTTATAATCCAAAGTGGGAGCCGAAGAGACATGTACCACGCAGTGGACCACTTAGGAAGCACCATAATGTTTGTGAACTTCATTATGATGCTAGAAATGAGAAAGATCATTTTGTAGTCTGTAATCTCCAAAATCCCTTGGCTCTACGTCAGCACAAGCCATGTGGTACCTGGGTGCGCAATCAGGACCGCAAAGATCATGAGAAGAGATGTAGTGCACGAGTGCCAGTGGCTACATTGATCAACATCGAGGAGGAAAAGAAACTGGCACAAGCTTTGGACGAAATGAACCTTATGGACCAAGAGTTAGGCTTTGGGGCAGCTGGTCTTGCTGAACCATTGCTTGATCAAGTTCTGAGAGAGATATCAGATGCCCAAGAGCTGGAAAAGGCTCGTCTTCAATCAATGGAGGGGACTCAGGATGAGGCGAGGGCTTTGCCTACGTCTGATGAGGTTCCACTTCCCATTTACAAACAAGATGAGTGGGAAACAGAGAGTAGCTGGGAGCTAGAATCTACTGTCAGCTTTTGAATGGACCTATTTTATTATATAGTTTTTCTCATCTTCTTTATTGTTTTTTCATGGACCACAATTAGTAGAATCATTTATCGGACCAAAAATAAGTTTTTTTAATAAATACATATTTTTATACTTTTCACATATAAATGAGTTGTTGGACCCAATTTATTTATTGACCCTATTATATTGAACCCAAGCTAGTATCCGATGTGCCTTCGGTTAGATTGGCACATTGAAAAGCAGAAGAAGAAGATGTATATAGTATTAAGCTAATTAACACAAATGTAATTAATATGTATTGTTAGTATTAACATTTGGAGAGGTATTGTAGGTAGGTAAAAATGAATGCGATCATCGAATCATTGTTTTCTTTCTATTTGATTCATTATAAGTTTTGGTTATTTTCCATATTGTTCTTGAAAATAATATGGTTAAATAACAGGGTTTTTTTTCTCTAAACTAATATTAGTATTTTCACGTCCACACCATTTTTACTAATGTGTATTTTGGATATTTGTGAGGTTTCGTTTAATGATTCAATGGTAGCATGTATTTTTATTGTTAGTATAGGCAAAGGTTTGTTGAGGACAACAAACGTCTTCAAGGGGGGGAGGATGTTATGTTCCGAGTATTCTGGAGCAATTTTGATTGTTCTCGAATATTCGAAACACGGCATGTTGAACGGAAAGTGTATTGCGCGCAAGCTGACGGTGTGCTTCCTTGGTGTCGACACTTGGCCTAAGGAATGTGCAATGTGAGCCACAGTGCGATACACTTCGAGTATACTTAGTATAGAGGGCAAGGGACGCGCGGGCGGAGGTTGCAATCTCTACCGTCAGCGCTAATTGTCGGCCGAAGAAGGCGATCGGCGACAATGAACTTCGAAAGGAGTCTCTCTCGAGCACTGGCTAAGAGCAGTTGAGTTTCCAAATTTAGAGGTATTCAGGCAAATTGTTAAGTTGAATCAGAGCTGTTGATTGTGCCAAAGATTAGCTAATAAATCAATAGTTCATTTACCAAAATAAATTATAGTTATTTCCCTGGATTCTCTGGATCAATAGAAATTAGATAATCAATTCATTTGGACCAATAGAAAAAAAAAATATATATATATACACAGAAAGCATCATCATATTAATAATAACCATCATTAATAATAACCAATCAACTAATCAACGGAGCAACCAAGGTAAGATTTCATACTAAATATTCAAATATTGCAAGCCACAACAATAAAGTCGAAGCTCAAGACGGACTGACCATCCGTTGCTTGCGTAGCAAGCATTGAGAATAAGCTCGACAATATTATTAGCCAAAAGTGAGTAACAAATAAATCACTACTTAGCAGTATATTTAACAAAAAAAATATGTATTATTAAGAAAAATATTTGAATATAATTGTAATTTACGTCACGGTAAAATTTATGCTACCTTACCGGTTTATTTTTGACAATTCAGAAATCAAAAATTTAAAAATCAAAAATTTATAATTTGTAAATTTAGTTTTCAATTGAAATAAACGATAAAAAAAATTTTAGAAAAAAATATGATGATGGGTGGGTTTGAACTACCGACCCGAATACTACGATAGTGGATTAGCGGCAGTACATGGTCGGTAAAAATCTTGAAGTCGTGAGTTCGATCCTAGGTACCAAAATTTTTTGATTTTCGGTTTTCATTTTTTTGATAATTTTTTCATCCTATTACATCATGTATAATATAATTTTTTTATTTTTTCAATTTTTTGAAAAATGTTCTCAAAAAATTTTTTAATTACCTTATAAATTATAAAGTATATTTTTTAAATTTTAAGCGAAATATTTTTTAAAATTTAAATAACGTTACGTAACAATATTTCCGTGTTGAAAAAGTGGCACTGACTATTATTATCAAACTTATTGACTGTATAAACTACTACATATTTTAAAAATTAAAAACAAAATTTTGAATTAAAAAGCATATTATACTTTATTAAAATAATATAAATAAATCAAAATTTATAAATAATGAGTATTATTTACAAAATTAAAATTAAGTTTTTGAAATAATAATTATTAAAATGTTGAACAATTTACAAAATTTTAACCTGTTATAGCTAATACATTTAATTTATTACAAAACAAATTTTCAAAAAAAATGCTTCAAGCGAGATTGGAACCTGCATTTCTCAGCATCCAATCTGTGTGACAGCACTAAGTAGCAGATTCCACGTGCAAACTGTCACCTACAGTACAGAAAGCGATCAGCGGTTTTTCTTTTTAAATGAAAAAAGTATGCAAAGATACATATGACTTACCATTATTTTCCTCAAACATTGTCATCAGTCGATGTAGCACAGGTAGATGCGCTATTCCAATCTGCATACAATATTCCGCAGCACAGCGCGTAGCAAAATTCGAATTTTCGAAAATAAGTCGATGCAGTAGCGCAATTTCTTGAGGTCCGCAGAAACTTAACAGCCATGCGAATTCACGGTTCATCTGCACAGGTGACATACTTTGCAGGGTGAGACGCCATACCCCTGTACACCTTTGCCGCACAAAATAATTCGTCTGCAGGCGATAAGCCACATGCACCAAGACTCGGCGCAATGATGTCTCAGCGTGACTATATTGTAGCGTTTCCATGGTAGATACTTAATCGACTACTCTCATAAAACTGATGGTTCAATGCAAAAGAAGCTACGTTTTTATATGATTTTAAACTCATAGTGTAATGGGGATTTGGCATTTTTTTTTCGCAAGAGCATAATCAGATGTTTAATTTTTCGCATGCAAATATCCCTTCGGAGAATCTATTATACTCCTGGTTAAATATAACACTCGTCTTCTTGGCCGGGAGTCCTAGAATTTTACCAGAAAGTTCGCGCAAGAGTTTATTTTATCGTTGAAATATATTGGTAGCCACTTACTGAAAATAGCCCTTAAGTCTCGAGTTCGGACCCCATCGGGAACATTGTTATTATTGCAAAATAAGTTACCAAAATGCATTTTTTTTCAGTTTTTCTTGTTTAACTTTTTTGTTACTCAATTTACGTAAAAAAAGGTAGGGACAAGAGTTGATCAGCATTGAATTTTCTATAAGATACATATATTTCTTATTGCAAAATTAATGTTTTTCCGGGCTAAATTGTTAAATAAAAAAATTTTTTTTTCAATTTTCACATTGCCATGGTTTTTATAAAATATGATCTTTATTTATCGGATTAGCACGCAAAGATTACTTTTAGTACAGACAATGTAAAAATTGAAGCCCGATCTCGATATCTTAAAATGGCGTCTTTTGCAAAATTATTTAGCCGAAAAGTTGAAATTGATGCCCAATTCGATCCAGGAACGATAATTGAATCCAACTGCATTTAATTGACAGCTTATAACGTAATTAGTCAACGGTAAAAATAAATATTTTTAATATTAATATTTAGCAACGTTTTTCATAGAAAACCTTTTTTCTTTTTGGCCAATTATTTAGTTAGAGAATCGCGGTAAAATGCATCTTAAAGTACGTAATAAACCACAAATTTTCATATTAATTTTGTCAAGATCGGACTAATAGGAGCCGAGATAAAAAAATGTTTTCAACCGACGATTACGCCCGTGAAACTACTTCATATTTTAAATTGAAATTTGACACAGTCGTTGCTGAAATAATGCTACAAAAGATGGCATTTTACCCGCTAAAACGACCGACCAACAAGTTCAAGTTCAGTGCGCGCGGCCGAGCGGCTCTTTGGCTAGGCGGCACGGCGGTGGGGGGACCGCCGCGCAGCGGCGGAGTGGATTCGTCCACCTTATTTGCAGTTTGCTTATCTCGGCAACCAAAGCTGCTAATGCAATAAATGTTGTTTTCATTTAATAAAAAATTTGTTTTATTTCGGCCAATTTTTGAGTTAGAGAATCGCGGCAAAATGTATCTTAATCTACGCAAAAAACCGTGAATTTTCATATAAATTTTGTTAAGATTGGATCAATAGGAGCCGAGGCGTCGCGGTGGTGGTGGGAAAGTCGCGCGGCGACAAACAGAATTCGTACACCTTAGTTACCATTTGATTATCTCGGTAACCAAAGTTGCTATTGAAATAAAATTTGTTTTAATTTAACCTGCTTTTTTCTCAGCTTTAACGTTATGCTCATTTAATTCTCATAGGTACAACTCAAACACCCCAAATTACCAATATTTCTGAAAAAAATCATTTTTGGCTACTTATACAACCTTTATACGCATATATTGCGCTGCCCAACCTTTATATGATAAATTTAAATATTGTTATGATCAGTGTAATGCATGCATATAAATGTTGTGTATGTAGCCAAAAAAGATTTTTTTTCAGAAATATTGGTAATTTGGGGTGTTTGAGTTGTAGCTATGAGAATTAAATGAGCATAACGTTAAAGCTGAAGAAAAAAGCAAATTAAATTAAAGCCCGGCTTTCCCACCACCACCCCGCCGCCCGGCCGGAGCAGCCGAGGCAGCCGCACGCGCTGAACTAGCATTGTTCCTCGGCCGTTTTAGATGAACTAAAGCATGCAGAGCTATCGCGTAAAATGTAGTGTTTTAGAGTATTATTTCAGCAAGTACTGTACCAAATTTCAACTAGAATTATCAAGTAGTTTCGGCGTAATCGTCGGTTGAAAAAATTTTTGTATCTCGGATCCTATTAGTCCGATCTTAACAAAATTTATATGAAAATTAATTGTTTTTTGCGTATATTAAGATGCATTTTGCTGCGATTTTCTAACTCAAAAACTGTCCGAAATAAAAAAAATTTTGTATTAAAAATATTGCTAAGTATTAATATTAAGAAAAATTATTTTTACAATTTCTTAATTACATCATAAGCTGTCGATTAAACGCAGATGGATTCAATTATCATTTTTGGATCGAATTGGACATCAATTTTAACTTTTCGGCTAAATAATTTTGCAAAAGACGCCATTTTAAGATATCGAGATCGGGCTTCAATTTTTACGTTGTCTGTACTAAAAGTCATCTTTGAGTACTAATCTGATAAACAATGATCATATTTTATAAAAACCATGGCAATGTGATAATTGAAAAAAAATTTTATTTAACAACTTAGCCCGGAAAAACATTAATTTTGCAATAAGATATATATGTATCTTATAGAAAGTTCAATGCTGATCAACTTTTGTCCCTACCTTTTCTTGCGTAAATTGAGTAACAAAAAAGTTAAACAAGAAAAACTGAAAAAAAATGCATTTTGGTAACTTATTTTGCAATAATAACAATGTTCCCGATGGGGTCCGAACTCGAGACTTAAGGGCTATTTTCAGTAAGTGGCTACCAATATATTTCAACGATAAAATAAACTCTTGCGCGAACTTTCTGGTAAAATTCTAGGACTCCCGGCCATTACAGGACTGTAATTGATAACAGTGAAAATACTCCGATTTTCGCGATTCAAGTTTTGTAACTATAAGTAATCATTACGTATGAACTTACGTAAGCCAAATATTACCTTTGTTTAAAAATTGTTTGTTTGAAAATTGAGAGCAGAATTTTTTTCTAATGCTGTCTTATATGGATGCCCTTACAGAGAGAGGGCTAGCCTTTTATGGCACCAGTGACAGACCCTTGCCTAGAGCGCTCTAATGCGGGTCGCGCCCATGGTCATCGCCTATAAATAAAATTTGTCCTTAACATTTGAAAATTTTTCATTAGTAATCATTTTTGTATAAAATATTAATAGTTTTTAAAATTTATTGATAATAACAACACTTGAATCATTAAAATCGGATAATTTTTACGATTTATGATATGAAATTAAATCTGAGCACTCACTTTACCAAGTAATCACCATTCGATTTTTGTCATTCAAATTCGGTTAGCCTTTTCTAGTTTTATAAATCGTTTACATCTATTAAATTTTGTTGTTCACCATCTTATTTATTCAAATTCGAATTTAATTTCAACGATCTAAATGAACCGTCATAAAAGGGACACTACGGCCTGCGATCCCGGCCTAGTCACAGGTCAAGGAGTATAAACTACCGCGCGGTCTAAGCGTTTGGTACCCGGTGGTGAACACGTGTACCAAGTTGTCGCTACCTTTTACTAAGAGCGTAGTACAGCTTGCACCGAGTGGCTATGTACAGGTATACTTATTCCCGGTGAAATGCACGATGATGAAAGTGTGGGTAGAAAAAATTTGTCATGAAAATCTATGGTGAAAAAATTCTTGCTCCGGCCGGTCGCGCGTGCTGTTCGAGCTGTATTACCGATCTTCCGAGTAGACTTCAGAAATGAAATTCTGCGAAAGAAATAACATTTTTCCTCTTTCTTACCCTCTTCTTACCCCTTCGAAAGATAAAAGCGGAAGAGTTTGTTTGCTACACGAAGATTCGGTTTTATTCTTTCATGACGCTCGAAAACTTAATATTTTTGTGACTATTATATACCTTATATAAATTAGTTTGCAGGTAAACCCTGTTTTTGTGCGTTTTTTTCGTCAAATAACTTTTATAATGCATTTTCTCGGATGCATGGTACGAATGTAGCGCTTTTTATCGCCTAGCGGAGGAAAGCGGAACTTATTTTTTAATTCTTTTTCAAAATGTTTTAAATATTACAGTCATGCCATAAATTTTACGTCTTTATGAATTATTTCCCAAATTTTCACATCGATCGTAACAATAGTCTCGGAGTGGTTTCGAATATACGAAATCACTGCTTTTTGAACGTTCTTGATCCTCTTAACACACCACACTGACGGCACCGGGAGCTGTGTTCCGGTCGAGCATTGTCCTGCTGATGTATATCGTTATGGAATTGTCGGCGCATGCGGCAAATTAGTATTGTTAATTTATATAAGCCTGATGAGGACCCGCAACGGTGTCGAAACGTTGGCTACGAATTAAAATTCAATTACTGGCTCGAAGAGATGCATATTGTTATTTTCCTTCATCCATTACAAGCATCGATCGATAGATTCATTTATTAATAAAAATTCTTTATGTTAGCGTCCACTTGCAATAGTCGAAGTTTATATTGTTATCTAAAATACATTTTAAAAACATCCTTTAGACATCGGTAAAAGTACACGCGTAACGAATCTTACGCAGTGAAATAGTAAAATTGCGAATGAAACGCAAAAGTTAAGTTACATATCTAAATGATTTTAAGATTTCTCAATATAGCGCTGAAAAAATACTCTATCGTTCACAGTCTTCATAACCCTATCCTCATAGGTATATCAAGTATACATTATCACGCTTAGCTCTCGATGCATACCGCCACGTGTAAATTGGTTTTGAGATAATTCGACAAACACGCGTAACGAATCTTACGCTTCGACGTAGTAGAATTGCGAGTGAAGGGAAAGGGTTAAGTTACGTATCTAAATGGTTTTAAGATTTCTCGGTATAGCGATGAAAAATACTCTCTCGGTCACCGTCATCATCACCCCAGCTTCAGAGGTATATCAAGTATACATTATCACGCTTAGCTCTTGATGCATACCAACACGTGTAAATTAGTTTTGAGATAATTCGCCTAATACGTTGCGACCTCTCGGTACCTATCTGATTACGCTCTCGAGAAGAATAAACATTTTGGGCGCACTGCAATGCTCTTGCACGACTGCTCGCACGAGAGAGTATCGGATTCATGTGTCGCCTCGTAGGACTTATCGCAATTTTCTTCTAGAACGTTTAGGCTAATGAAGACTTGGCGATCAGTACGCATCGAGGCGCCGAGCTGCGAACATCATGTTCCACTCTACACGCGAAATCGCTAGTGCGCGAGCGCGAGTATCCCGTAAGCGGTTACGTGTTAAAAAAAACTTTACAGACCGGTGAGAGGTGCAAGTGCAGTAATTGAATCATGTTTCAATCATTTTTCTGCACTTCGCCAGATTCACCGGTCGTCTGTAAAGAAGTATCATTCTGCTCTTATAGATCTTAGCAGAATGCTATCACCGCCCGTCGGTGAACATTCTCCGGCTGTAACGGTTGGGTGTAAGTGTCGGTGTTGTGGAGTAACATTTTGTAGGAAAACCCGTAGCACTGCTTGGTCGGTCTGCGGGGAGTGCGGAAAATGTTTGTGCACCAAGTGCACAGTCTGTGAACGCTGCCCGTGTCATGAGCAGTTTAGCTGCGTGACATGTGGTTCAGCAGCTAACTGTATCTGCGCTAGTCCTGCATCGCCGCCGCCACCGCCAGCAGAAGAAGAAGACGGCATCATTCTGGAGCCAACTTTAATTCCGCTGGAGCGCAAAATTGAAATGGAGGAAATCGATGCAATTAATTTCAGCGTGTGCGGTTTGGCTGATTGTGGACGTATCACCCCTGATGTGATAGAAATCATTAATTAAAAATAATCAGCGTTTACAATAAGGCAAGAATTATTGATATCTATAAAATTTGGATAATTTTTCGTGGCAATATATGCACACATGCGATCTCTGGGTGCGTGCGTGCGTATGTGTGTATGCACGTGTGTGTGGGTGTATGTGTGCGTGCGTACGTCTGTGTATGTGTGTGCGTTCGTGCGTCTGCATGCGTGCGTGCGTGTGTGTGCGTGCGTGCGTGTGCGTATGTTCGTGTGTGCGTGCGTGCGTGTGTGTGTGAGTGCGTGTGTGTGTATGTATGCTTGTGTGTCTATGTGTATGTGTATGTCTGTGTGTGGGGGTCCTACTGTTGTCTAAGGCGGGCCCACCCTTTGATTTCTTTTTTAAAATAATTTAATAGCTTGTTTATTGTTTGTTTGTATAAACAAGCAATTTAAATTATCTTAATTACCAGTTATCTTAATTACTGATAAGACGGTGCCATAGGCATGTCAAATTACATGATAAGGTGGCGGTGGGGTGGTGTCGGGTTACATGTGGCGCCAGGGGGTGTCGGGTTACAAGATAAAGTAGACCGTTATGGAGGAGTGACGTCATTTGTTATGACTCCCCATAACGGTTTACATATTACTTGTGCCTGTAGCCCCAGCTTACCGCTGTTTCTGTGAATTTTTCATACCATTTCTTCGGACTGATTTTTAATCCATACAGAGCACGTTGGATTTTGCAGACTTTCATTTTTCTAATTTCAGCTGAACACTCAATTCCCTCGGGTATTGAGTGTTCAGATATATATATGTTCCCATATAGACTTCACAATCTATTTTTCCATTTAGGAAAGCAGTTTTAACATCCAGCTGTCGAACTTCAAAATCGAACTTATTTACTAGAACTAACACTGATCTTATTAGTAGCTGTCCAGAAACAGGAGCATATGTTTCAGCTAAATCGTATTTGTTTCGATCTTTGAAACCTCTTATAACTAATCGAGCTTTGTATTTAATCTCATCGTTTAATCCAGATTTTGTTTTTAATGCCCATCTAGAGTCAATGATGTGTGTTTTTTCTTCTTCTTTTATTAGAGATTTATCATGAATTTTCCAAACATCATTCTTCTCCATGGATTCCAACTCATGTTTTATGGCTTTTTGCCATTCGAACTTATTTTTAGAAATCATAGCTTCCTTGTATGAAATCGGATCACCTTGTGTTCTGGCAATTAGAACACTGATTTTATTCTGTTCCTATTGTGTAAGTTCGGAGTCAATCATGTTTGACTGTGGTGAAAGCTCGATTTCTTTTTGTTTCCTTGGACGTCCCCGTTTCCGTTTTTCTCCCTCCGTTTCAGACATCGGAACGGTTTTGTCCTCATCGAACTTAACTAACCATGTTTCTTTGTTTACTGCCTCCAGTCTGTTGTTCCAGTCTTTGATACTGTTTTTGCTGTATTTATCACCAAAGACAATTTTTTCATTAATTCGGACATCTCTGCTTTCGTAATATTTGCCTTCTTCCGGCTTCAAAAACAAGTATCCTGTCGGTTTATACCCGAATAGAACTACTCTTTTTCCCAGTTGATCGAACTTAGGCTCTGTTTTCCTTTGTACTTTAACATAAGCAATACTTCCAAAATGTTTTAATTGATTTAAATTCAATTTTAATTTAGGATCGAATTTTTGCAAAGGAGGTACCATATCATTTGAGTTATGAGGTGTCCTATTATAAAAATACACAGCGGCACTCAGAGCCACGTCCCACATATTCTCAGGCAATCGAGTATCATATATAAGGGCTCTCGTTTTCTTTTGAATAGTTTGGTTGAACCTTTCAGGTACACCATTGTGTTCTGGTGTATCAGGACCGGCTAATTGTAGCTCAGCACCAAATCTATTCAGAACTTCCAGCGTATATCCACCTGTAAATTCTGTTCTTTGATCGCATCTAAGGTAACAGAATTTGGAGTCTTTACCTAGTAAATTTCTCGAGCTTTTTATAAATGACTCCAAACAGTTTCCGGTTTCGGACTTATGCTTCGTGGGATACGCCATTGCCAAACGAGAATAGTCATCTATAAATACAGATATAAATTTGTATTTCTTGGGATGCGATGGAGGACTAATAGGACCCATTGTATCTGCATGAATAATTTGCAATGGTCACTCGCTCTTTGCCTAGTCGAGCTAAACGGTAGTTTATTAAATGTTGAAACTATGCAGACTTCATAATCTAACACGGATTTATCGAACTTAATGTCTTGATTACCTTTTAAATCTGGAAATTTTATTTGAAATTTTTTAAATACATTAACGATGCATGTCCAAGTCTGACATGCCACAACATAGCTTTATTAGTATTCAAATCATTTACTCTGCTACCCGTACCGGATTCATAATTTGTGTTATCAAAATCATCAGATTAATTTACATTACAAATTTTTCTATCTCTTAACGTGGTTTCAAAATTTGAATAACCAGAGCATGGCTCATTATTATCAAGTTCTAAATCGATCTGCATTGGTTCATTAGATAATTGTTTATCACTTTGATCAGTATCATTATTTTCCAGCTGAAAAATTTCAACTTCATCAATAATTTCTTTTTGGAGCTTAGACTGATCTTGATTTTCTATACTTTCAACTACCATTTTCTCTTCAAGCTTATTTTCTTTAATACATGCAACCGTTTTGTTCGGATATTCTCGACGCCTTGTTGAAATATAAGCGATAACTTTACTTGTTCGTGAGTTTAAAAGAGTTTTCTTTTTGTCAATTTTATGCATTTCTAATTCTATTACCCAAAAGGGTTTTTCATATATTACAGAAACAAACACGGTCTTTGAAATTGGGTCAAAAATATCTATTCGCGTGTGTGTTTTCACTACACGCAGTGCAGCAGCAACAACATACACAACACTGTATATACCGGTCGACATTATAAATTGGGACTGAAAAGCATGCTATTCGAATTTCTTTTGAAATTCATCACGTACGTATAAAATTTCAATTTTACTCCAGCTATTAACGTTAATAAATCGAGCTTTTACCTATTTCGTATTTATGACCACTCGACGTCATAATATAAATGCATCCAGCTTTATCCAACTCTGGGTACATACACTCATCCGGATGTTTATCGGAGATCCCCAGTTCTTGGTCTTGCAGTAGCAGAAAAAGAGCTACGTTTTTCTTATCTGTTTAAATTAATCAAATTAAACATAGTCAAACTTTAATCAAGCTTAAAATTTATTCAAACTTAATCGAGCTTAAAATTTATTCAAGATTAAAATTCAAATCAATTGAATTTCACCGGTTTGCAATTTTTGTTTTAAATAAATATTTTCTCGGCTCGAAGGATCTATTCGCGCCAAGATTTATTTTAAAACATACATATATTTGTATTTCAGCATTTATTTAAATCGAGCAAATTAATTTAATTTAAACTATCAATCTCATTTCGCGTGTAATTGTGCTGAAAGTCAAGAAAACCAAAACGTAACGGAACTATTGTATAAATAGAAGATACTACATATTTAATTTAATTAACACAAATGAATTTAACAGAAAAATGTAAAAATTAATCGCGGTTAAAATATAAATTAAAGTATGCTTTTATATTTTTAGGTATCACGTATGACAAGATCATAAAAGCCGATAAACAAAATGTGTAAAATTAATGTTATATTTCATTTTTCTATGATTCTAGAATATAACTTTTTTATCTGTAACACTGAGTTCATATACACACCACCCACTTCTAACGAAAATTCATCTGTATTGTAGATAAAGATTCTTTATATCTAACCTTAATCACAGTAAAGCAGCGAATATCTTTTGTCTGTAAAGAAAACGGTCCGATCGAGTGTGAACGATGTGACTTATACGCTGGGCCCTTATTTACATCGAACTTGACTGCAGAGATATAAGTTTACTACAGGCCTACTTCTACGCACTGCATTTGCGAAACAACACTTTTCATGTGTGTAATATCGGTACGCTTAATACCGATTCTTAACACCTAACGCTAATTGCAGTAAAGCAGCGAGCGACTTTTGTGTGCAAGAGGCACGATTCGACTATCCATACAGACGACAACATCATAACTATAGTATTCTTGACTTGTGTGTTCGAATTGACTTATTCGCTTGGAATTTGTTTTCATTCGAACATAGCCCGACTACCGAAGCATAAGTATACATATACGATATATAGGCCTACTTCTACGCACAGCTTCTGCGAAACAATGCTTTTCGTGTACATAACATTACTCGTTGAATCACGTAATGTATAATATCTTGGTAGATATACGAAATCTACGCATTTAAGAAATTGGTTTTTGTAAACAAAAATTTTCAGGATCGTATAGGAAAAAAACTCTTAATAACATAAAATTAGATTTCGAACTCTCAATAACCCATATGTGGTCAAAACTGAAAGTGTTTTTTCTATATATCTATTTCATTATGTAAATTTAAATTTCATTTTCAACTCTCGATAACCTTTATATAGCCAAAATCCTAAGTATCTTATTCTGACGGTCATTTCATTATATAAATTAAAGATTTAGATTAGATGATTGAGGCTTTATTGTATACGGTTATTAATACTTCCCTTACTAAAGAGTGATAACAATAGTGTTTATAAAACAGTGATTAAGAAGGTATTTATAATTAGTTTAAAAAATAATTATGTTATATGCGTAAAGATCTTTGCGCTAAGGGTCTATTGGACAGACTACCATTTGCTTTGTGTCAATTCTCTATAATATACCCATTTTATAAATTTCAATTTGAATTTTAACAAAAGAAAGTTGTGATATCAATAAATAAATTGACAAGTTTCTTTATAAAAAGCAATAGCTTTGAAAAATATAAATGAGCGTTTAAATGGGAGAAGGAATATCAATGTATATGTATATATGTATATATATGACTGCAATGTACACTACTAAGTAATATTCGTAAATGCGTTAATTATTATTTTTATTTAAGCAAACACAAAACATGTTATATAAAATAATACATATAATACAAAAATATAAGTTTATTCATGTTATCATTTTCATAAAAAATGATGTTCTTAGATAATTTTATGACATGATAAAGGTGCTAATAATAGGTGGTAATATCATGTGTTTGTCCGAATTTATAATGTAATATAACAAAACTGTTTCGCTTCATGATAAATCAGAATTATAAAATTAATTAATTTTTATTATTTCCTTTTTCTATTGTCACTTGTGGAAGCACCAAGCAGATGTACACTATACTCTAGTTAGTGAAACAGTAAATGTGTTGTTATTCTAATTCCATCAAAATGTACAACATGTTTTCAGGACGATTATTTATAATTAAATATGAGATTTAAATATTCTGTTATTAACTTATTATGTATCATCCTCTTCATTAAAAAAAAGAATAATTTTCCATACAACAAATCTATCTCACATGTTTAAAAAATCAGGAACAATTTCTATCATGTAGAATACAATTTTTTTATGGAAAAACTTGCCGTCCCGTCCTATCATAGATAATCGATAAATTACTAAATGTCAGTGTAATCAGCAATATTGTAATTATTTAATGCAGTCAACTTATCTTCCTATTATCCTATAATCGGTGCTATTCAAAATATTTCTGTTAAATTGTCAGAATTGCCTCAAATGATAGCTGCAATTTTATTTCTTAATTAAGTGTACATTTAAAACTAAATTTATAAACTGAAAAAATATTTTTCAGCTTCATTTATTTCCCAACTTTAGAAATAGAAATTAATTTCATAACATGTTTTCCTGTAATCTTTTGTTAATAATAACTAATTATTGTCAAACATATAGACAAATACTCAAAAATTGAGTATTTGAATATATTTCAATTATCACGAAATTAAGTTTCATTACTTAAAAAATTTAATAAGAATGTTAGTGAACACATAATGAATGAAATATCGGTTCCTTAAGAATTTTCAACGATGTTCCGTTAACTGTAAATTACTTTGGTTAACCATGCGTAACTTGAAGATTATATCCATCGTTATGTATGATAGGACGGGAAAATTCGCAGGAACAGGCCACACCACCGCGAAGCGAACTTTGAAACCCGCATGCAGGGCCCAAAATCAAAAAAGGGACCAGCACCCTTCACAAACGGGTAGAAGAGCATTCGAACTTCAATTCCTCTTATGAGGTATAGCACGCCAACAGTCGTTATTTGCCAGTTACAACGCGTCGAACATCAAAATCCTCAGTACACTAGTCCAAATCGAAATAAACAGAAATAGGTTAAAATACACCACGCACAGTTGGAGAACTGAAAGGGACAATACACGGTCCAAAGAGTTTTCTCCACTCAACTACATTTTAGAACATGTAATTGTACTCTATTGGGTAATACGACACTATATATAGGTAGGCAAGATGGCTGTGCATAGTCTGGAAATAACATTGCGTCTTATGGGGGCCGGACGTATTTGCAGTTTTACAGCAAATTCGGTAAATAAACAGTCCCTAAGGCCAGTAAAATTGGATTAAGCAATGTTTTCTGAATATGTTTAGAAATTTTGAATTACTTAAATCTTGATCTAATATTTAGAAACATACACTTAAGTACCAAAATTGGAGGTTAAACCTACTTGTCTGCTGCATAGGCAACGCGACGCGCTGACGAATTGTCTAGCAGACTAGCAGCTTTAACCTCCAATTTTGGTACTTAAGTGTATGTTTCTAAATATTAGATCAAGAGACCGAGAGACTCGGTCCTTATCTAGCTGCAGTTTTTACCAATAGAGCCCTTATAGCCGAGTTTCAAATAATGGAATATCTGTTTGGTCTGGACTTACTCTTTTCAATACCCAGCGAGACTACTCAACTGTCTATCCAATCAAAGAATGAATTCAATTATTTATCGACACAAAAGGAGAGGATTGGACTTGGACAAATGGCTTGTTAGTCCCCAACCAATCAACGCCTGCCATCAGAAGTCGTATTATCCTACTCCAGACCAGTAGGTCACGAGGATTGCTGATGCGGAAGTCAGCAACTCGCTCGCCGCGCGCTAAGGATGCCATGATCTGCTGTACGTATTGCAGCAATTAGCCGCCACTCAGTGCTCGCATGTACATTGCGAAACCGGCTGAATACTTCAATATGTTACGAATATGTACAAACGTTTGAAATTCAAATAGAATCAATATAATCTATCAAATTAACATTACCCTTATCAAAATAATGTGCAGATATTTATACACAAATCTCTGCAGAATTCTCTGTAGAGTAATCTGCAGGGTTCTCTGTAGGAGGTCCAAATTCTCTGCAGAATTCTATATAAAGTACTGCAGAAGCATTGACATTGTTCCTCTGCAGAGAATTTGAACCTCCCGCAGGGAACCCTGCAGATAGTTCTGCAGAGCTCTGCAAAGAACTCTGCAGAGATCTCTGCATAAATATCTGCACATTATTTTGATAAGGGTATAGTGAATTAAATAGTCAATAGATCTGGTACGTTCCTATATACAACCAATACTCTGGGAATATTGCTGGAATGTTACTTTGATAAGTAAAGTAGGATCAATTATGTTGCGGGAACGTTACGTAACCAGCTGCCTACGGTCAGGCAATATTGCTGCGAAGTGGAATGTCCATTTTAATATTACATCGATTCAATCGGTATTCCGTACTCATCCGTGGAAAGTAATATTATAGTAATATTGTAGGAAGCTTATTCTACGTTCCCAGAACATTAATATATTATCAATTTTTTCGAAAAAATTTTTTCTCTGTTGATATAATACAGCAATGTTATGGTAACATTGCACAATGTTATCACAATATTAATAGAATATAATATCTTACAAAGGGATCAAAGAAAGATGTTTAAAAAGAATTTCTCCGGTCGGGATTTAAACCCAACTCCTTTCGCTCAGTAGACTCGTTCGTTATCCACTGAGCTATTGTTTTGTTGTTGTCAAATAATTTTGAACCTAGGTTATATTTTAACCCATTCACGACCAAAACGCCTTTTTTTTGTCGAATATCAACGCGATTTTTTTGTACTTATATGCCTTAGAAAATTTTTTGAGACACATATTTCGACGTAAAATTTAATGCCCTTTCAGATTGGCTGCATAAACACAAAGTTACGGCCACTTAAACAATAAAAAATGCGGAAATTTTTGCAAAAAATAAACTTTGCGGATTTTTTAAACAATGTTACCGGGACGAAATCGTTATAAAAGTATGATCTGGGTGATCACGACTATCAAAATATCTGAGGGAATTTTCGTAGAATCCTTCAATCACTCCTTCCAACAAAATTGCGGCCAAATCCAAAAAAAATTATAAAATACTTAGCTCATTTTTTTCTTGGAAACTATTGAGTATAGAGAAAAAGTTTGTAGAAGAAAAATGTCTTGAAATTAATTATAGAACACCCCCAAATTTTTTGAGTATGTTTGACTATGACATTTTTCTTCTATATATAACTTTTTCTCTATACTCAATAGTTTCCAAGAAAAAAATGAGCTAATTTTTTTATAATTTTTTTTTATTTGGCCGCCATTTTGTTCGAAGGAGTGATTGAAGGATTCTACAAAAATTCCCTCAGATACTTTGATAGTCGTGATCATCCCTGATCATACTTTTATAATGATTCCGTCCCGGTAACATTGTTTAAAAAATCCGCAAAGTTTATTTTTTGCAAAAATTTCCGCATTTTTTACTATTTAAGTAACTGCAACTTTTTTATTATGCAGCCAATCATAATTTTTAGTCCAGATTATGAAAGGGCATTAAATTTTACGTCGAAATATGTGTCTCAAAAAAATTTTCTAAGGCCTAAAAAATCGCGTTGAAATTCGACAAAAAAAAGGCGTTTTGGTCGTTAATGGGTTAAAGGCTCTCGTTTATCTTTCATTTTAACCTACACATTAACTTCAATGACAACAGCAAAACAATAGTGGATAAGGAGCGAGTCTACTGAGTGAAAGGAGTTGGGTTCAAATCCCGACCGGAGAAACTTTTTTTAAACATTTTTCTTTGATCCCTTTGTAAGATATTATATTCTAGTAATATTGTGATAACATTGGGCAATATTACCATAACACTCTTGTATTATATCAACAGGGAAAGAATTTTTTCGAAAAAATCGAAAAAAAATGTACAATATATTAATGTTCTGGGAATGTTGAATAAGCTTACTACAATATTACTGTAATATTACTTTCGACGGATGAGTACGGAATACCGATTGAATCGACGTAATATTAAAACGGACATTCTACTTCGCAGCAATATTGCCTGACCGTGGGCAGCTGGTTGCGTAACGTTCCCTCAACACAATTGATCCTACTTTACTTACCAAAGTAACATTCCAGCAATATTTCCAGAGTATTGGGTGCTATATGGATCACAATAGGATAATATCCTGCACTCGGGTCACCAAATATTCATCAGCGTATATGTGTAACTATAAAATGAGAATTAAAATATGCTAGATAATAACTATGGGACTAATCATGCTGAAATTTTTTTGAAAACTCCAGGATACCTTTCTTCACAGTGCGAGTGGAGCAGAATTGACTAAAACAAGGTAAAAGTGAATCTTACGTATGTAAACATATGTAATATTTGCTATACCTTTATCAAATTAATGTGTAGATATTTATGCAGAGATCTCTGCAGAATTCTCTGCAAGGCTCCGCAGTGCAATTTCGCAGGAGGTCAAAATTCTCTGCAAAAGCAATGATAATGCAGAAACATCTGCAGTAATCTATGCAGTAAGCTCTACATAGAATTCTACACTATTTACTGCACAAGCATTGGCATTGGTCTTTTCCAGAGAATTTGCACCTCCTGTAGAGAACCCTGCAGATTTTATTTATGCAGTGCTCTGAAGATCTCTGCATAAATATTTGTACATTATTTTGATCATGGTAATTAGTAATATTATCAATTTATGTGTATGAATATTTAAAATTTTTATATTTTAGTAAACTCTTCCGTTTAAGCTAAGGAGAAACACATTTAGAAGATTTTCCATCCAATTTAGTCTGAATTCATTCATTGGGATACTTAGATGTCTTGCGGCAAAGGAAAAAAGTGCAAAAAATGGTAATTTATGCATGAAATTGTGAACATGGTAAGTATAGGTATACAATTTTTCGAAAATATGTAAAATTACATTGAATATGTATACCTTAACTTTAGAAAGAGATTTTTTTACTATTAATAAATAATTTTTTTAGCCTATTAATTGATAATGTATTTTTTCGAGATTCAACTCAAGTATAACCCCTCAAGTGTGTGTTTTACGTGATGCATACTGTATAATTTTGATTATGTAACAATTTCAAGTATGCAGTCAATCGAATCTATTCGTGCTCTATATTAAAACGTATTCGAAATTTGTCTTATAACTGTGAAAATTTTCTATAACTTAAATGTGATAAAACTTAATTTCGAGAACTTACATCGGGCAGCAATAACCGAGTAAGTGCCAATCGAGCGAATGGAATCAGGTGGTTGGACCGTAAACGTTGTTTTTATAACTTGAGAAGTACAAACTCAAGTTTTATCAGGTTTTTTCTATTTTATTAAATGGACCTGACACGTTATGTCTAGTCATGTACAGTAGAATGATTTTATCAAAAAATAAATACGTTTTGCATAACGATGACTAAGAGGAAGAATCACATAACTTAATAATAATAATTATAATAATAATATAATAATTGGTTTTAATCCTTCTATCCCTCATTCATTGAGTTACGTGGTTCTTCCTGACAGCGATCGATACATTGAATAATTTAACAATTGATACTTACCATCGTAAGGAGCAGCATATTGCCCAGGTAAAATAGGATATCCAAGTCCAACGTGAGTATGGTGATGTGTATGAACATGTCTTTGTAGAGGTGGGGATCTATTATTAGCTTTGTTTAACAAATGATTATTAGAATCTGTGGCAACAGAAGTTGCTTGCTGTTGTTGATGACTATTATTTTTTCGCTTAGTATTGAACAAAACTTGATTTGTTACTGTAGCCCCTAAGGAATTACTATTTACTGGATCGGGTGATTTCATTGATATAGATTGAACAGTGAGTAATGTATTTGCAGGAGTTGTTTGTCTTTTTGTACTTGGAGATTTTAAAGCTCTTTCTTCCAATTCATGAATTTTATGAGGGTAAAAGTACTGGTTAGAATGATGTAGTATATCTACAGTTTTTCCATTTGATGACCTACTAAGATCTTTTGGAGCGTACTTAGGCAATTCATATAAATATGGATTGCTGGATAAGGTACCAGACATGAGAATAGGAGCTAGATTCCTGTAAAGTCCATGATGCCCTGGATCATAATTATGCGAAGTAAGATATCTAGGATGAATATAAGCGTACTCTGATGTAGAAGGAGGCGGTGGACCCTGAGTTTCCATAGTCGGTTTAATGCCTTCAGATGTTATTTTATTTCTGTCTCTCTTACTTGTCTGTTGTATTTTTTCTTGACTTAATTCTTCTTTTGGACTTAAAAGTAGCGATTTAATAATTAAATTGTATTTTTGTGATTCCTCTGTCTGTTTTGCATCACTTGCACAGACGTAAATTTTTCGGTCATCAATATTAATATTAGTCATTGATGTGAGTCTTTGACCGTGTGAATTATGGTCTATTTGATAAGAATTTACGGGTCTTTTACTATCCACATTTTCTTTCATAACTGTTTGATTTTCTAAGTGTTTACTTTTTACTATTTGCGATTCAGATTTTTGCATAATTTTATGTTTTTCATTGATGAATTCTGGATCCAAAATCGAGTTCAGTGATCGATAGCTGTCGCCTTGGTTATGAAATGAATACTCAGTGGAAAGGTAAGTGTTATAGTTTGTATAATAGTGAGCTTGTAGTTCTGACGATAAAAGAGTTGAAGAACAATCTTTTTGATCTTTATTGTAAACGCGATTTTGCAAACCAAGTGTTGGCGGGAAAGTTATTGAAGCTATTTGCTTGGAATCACTTTTCATTTCAATTTTATCAATTTTTGATTGTTCTATTAATTGCTCTGGTGATGTTTTTAAGAGGTAAGAGGAAGGACTAAAATGCGGGTATATACTCAAATGCGAAGGTAAATTACCTTGGTGAACTGATTTAATATCAATTCCCTGTTGTTTAACAAACTTTTCGCATGTATTAATAACATCAAAAGTCATTATATCGTCTGATATATCAGAATAAGCTGGACTCTGAAAATGTTCTCTTTCTCCGTTAATATTCGAAATATCAAAATTTGATAGCTGAATGCTATCAATAGGCGATTTTCGATTTTTTTTTGAAATGGTTTTGGGTATTTTTGAATCATTTTGTCCGTCATCTTCGGGCATTAAATCTGCTGTGGGCTTCACTTTAAATTGAGAAGTTTGGATATTTTTTGGTTTATCTGCAAATAATTGAAAATTTTCTGGGCTATTGGTAGAAGTTGTGTTAGGTACTATATTAATATCCACCACCTCAGAAAAAATTTTCTCAGTTGATCCTTTAAGTAAATTCTTATTTTTACTATAAGCTATACCATCCGGACGATGTATTTGCTGATCTTTATCCTGAATACCAATTGACAGACTATCTGAATAAACTAACGATTGTTTATTTACTTCATTTTTAAAATTAATTTTTGATTGAGATAAAAAATTAGTGGATAATGAATCTCGTGAAATGCATTTCTGACTCGATGTAATTTCATCATATAGTACTGCATTTTTCTCATCTTTTTGTAACTTTTCAAGTGAAAAATTTAAGTCTGATACTTCAAGCGATGGCAACAACTTTGTGTTTGATGACAAAGTATTTTCTAGATTTGGAGATAATTGTTTAGTGTGATCTTCACTAAAAATGTCAAATTCATATTGAGGGTCAGTTGAAGAAGATTCAATAGTTAAAGAGTTTACTAAACTTTCCTCTCTTTTAAGTTTTGTCACTCGTTGTTCCCTCATCTTTTTATCTAAAATTGATTCATCTTGAATATTTGAGAATGTAAATTCTAAGGCACACGTCGAGTCTTCTGGTAAATTTTTCGAGGAAGAAGACGGCAAAATGTTTAGTGTAGTATAATTTGTTTCCATTTGAGTTAGAGAATTTATGTCGATAATAGGACTTGGAATATCAATATTACTTTCATCATTTTCGGATGTACTAATAATCGCTTCTTTTACATCATCATCATTAATCAGACCATGTGCGTGACTTTGATGGTACTTTAATCCATTTATATGTTTATATTTTTTTAAGCAATTTGACTCAGAACATTGTAATAATATAGGACTTGTAGGTGGCGAGATATTTAAAAATGAACTTGAAACTTTTATTGTGTTTTTTTCATTTTCATCTATACGAGTTTTTCGTTTATTTATAGACTCACAATGTGGAGAAATAAAAGGAGTAAAGCATGAACCGATTGCTTGTGATTTATAAATACCTCGTCTGCTTTTAGATCCAAGATTACGAAGTTTACTACGCACGGAATTTCTTTTTACAGTACAATTAATTAAATCAGTACACGAAACTACGTGAGCTGCACGTCCACTTTTTATGCGACCTTTTGAAGTTTTACTGTCAAAATTGGTAGTAGGAGAATCATAAAATCTAGGAGGTGCCCAATCATGACGAGTACAATCTAACAGTGTACCTACATATGTTTTTCCTCTCCAAGTAATATTTACGACAAGTACACCTGAAAAATAATTAGCATTATTGTAAGAAAAATTATAAGTGGTGCAAATTGTATATAAATAATTGAATAAACAATGTTTCAGTTGGATAAATACAATATGTTAAAAATATATTTTGAGATAAACCATAAAAATATAGAAACAGAAAAAATAAAATCTAATATTCTACCAATTGTAAATCCTAAAATAAAATAATCAGTTTTGTAGCGGGTTCAATTGATTTTGTACGACGACCACGAAGTGTCACCGAACCTCACCTGGTCTTCGGAGAGACGCTACTCCGGCATAGCTCGTCCTCGGTAACTGTACTATATATATATATTATATAGCACGGTCAATGGTCGCTTATACAAATGTATGGAGGGAACTCTATGCCACACTATTCCGTGCTGTAATCGTTGCTAAATGTTTGAATTCGGAAAGAGGTTGCGAATTAAGGAATACAGAAATAAACATTCGACAAATAACTAGTAACAAGCGTCGTAGACTCGTATGTTGAAGTAATTAAAATAAGTATAATTTGTCCACATACAAAGGTCGCAACGCACAACAACAGAGAGATTCATGCATATTTTCTTGACAAAGAAAAGTCGAGTATCTCGTAATAGGGAATACTCCATTATCGTCGACTTTTTCAAAACGACAAGGAACAATGAGAAAACAAATTATGTTCGCACAAAGAGGCGTGTAATTTTACTCGCACTCCTTTTACTCTCTTCTTGTGACTCTTTTCTTCTAAATCCGAAGATACGAGGCAGGGTTGCCGAATAGCTCAGCCCCAATCGCGTATGGAAATGGAGAGAGGGTGGCTCTGGCAGTGAATTACTCGCGGGTTTAGCCAAATAATCATTTTATTCAAATAAAACTTATGCTATCAATCCACGCAATCGCTTAACTCTACATCAAGGTAACCATATAGCCTTTACAATATCTCAGTCTTCGCAAGGTAACCGGGAGATATCCGAATTGCAAGTTAAAACTTCTCTCACCAACTCTACACTTCAAAAGTCGCAAGAACAATTGATAACCAAAACCGCAAAATATCCTGACTCTCGCGCGTCTCAAGGTATTTCATGCACTCGCTAGGTCCCACAGACCGACATTCACACGTAATCCTAAGAATCGCGCTCGTCACACGTAGCCGAGACGCGATCCGTCTAATCTACGTCGGAGTCTCTGGCACGACGGCGTCCGACGGCTTAGGACGTCCAGAGCCCTCCTATCCATGACAATTTTCCCTAACACGCGAGATACCCCGTTGACACTTTCTTCGATATATTCCTTCGCAAAGTACATGCTAGCAACTCTCGCCCCGCTTGCTCTTCCCCCACCACTCATGAACTTCCGCGCGCCCGGCCATTTTCGCCGATCTTCTCGCGCGATTTTCTAATACTTGCATAAGTTTTTGAGAAAAACCAAAATATACATTTTCTTCTCAATAACTTAAACTTTTGAAATTCATTTTCCAAATGTTTCTGGGACAATTTCCCGAGACACTAGGATATACACAATTAAGAGTACAAAAAATTGCAAGGATAATTACACAAAATGTAATAATCGCACAATGCCAATTTTTTTTACACATAAAGCACCAACGATTAGCGATTTATTTCCAGAAGTTCGGCTCTTTAATATGAAAAACCACGTACTTACGAATTTTTAAAAAAACGGCGAATTTTCGCGTTTTTCCCAGTTTTCTCGGTTACTAATTGTCCTATCGAGACGATCGATAGCTGAAACTCTGCAAAATCTTCTTACCTACAATTTTGCCATTAGTAATATTGATATAAACTGTAATTTTTTAAAACTATACGCAATAAAACAAAAAAAGCGCATTTTTAGCCGTTTTTTGTTATAAAAAAGTCTGCTTTGTAAAATTTTTGGTCCAAAACTGGTTTTTTATTACTTCTACGTCATAACCTATCGATACGTATGCATCCCTAACTGCGGGTTTTCATGTACAAAAATAATCTCTATTACCTAACCTAAACTGCCGTACGTTAACTGCCGTGCGCCAGCAACTGAAAACCGAAAATCTTGGTTCAAATCGTAGCGCTCGGAAAAAAAGACCGTAAATCACTTAATTTTAATCGAATCGTGATCTTTCTTTTTTTAATTCTAGGTATCTCGTGTAGAAAATGCGATTCACAATGTCCAATTTCATCATAACATTATTGATTCTCTACATTTTTGTAAATATTCCATTTATTTACAAATTCCATTTTTTTCGTTTGCAAAATTTAAGTATATGAAATCATGAAATCTGACTTTGCCAATCACATTTTCTACTTGCGGTACCCCGAATTAAAAAAAGAAAGATCACGATTCGATTAAAATTAACTGATTTACCGTCTTTTTTTCCGAGCGCTACCGTCTTCTTCTTCCTCTTCTTCATCCTCAGAATTCTCAACTGCATTAGCCGAATCTATGAAATGTGGCAAATATCCAGTACGGCCTCTTTCACGCTGGGCTAGCAAAAATTTTTTGTCATTGTCACATTTCATATCATTTAATGCTTGACCGTGGGCGATGTCAAACAAGTTGTCCAAATTATCAACGAACGTTTGCTCTCTAGATCGCTGATTGACACTCAGATTTTTCTCACCGTATAGCACTTGTTTATGTGTTTTTTGATAGAACTGCTCGATTTTCTCTAGCACATGTTTCTTGAGCTTCGTTCTAATGCATGCAGCATCCCAAAACATCATAATCTTTTCATACACAATATTCGAAGCCTCACGAAATGTTTTCTTTGAATTCACATGATAGTGAAGAAAACATCCCAAAACTTGTCTATTTGACGGTAATTTTTGCCCTTGAATTTCAGCTATCGGGTCCACTATCCACTTTGGCTTTACGCGTGACATGATAAAAAAGCAACGTTTAAGGCGCACTACGCAGACAAGCTTGACACGAAACAACACGAAATTCGCACTACGTAGTCGAACTTTACACGAAGAACGTTGCTTTCTGACTGAACTGCGAAGCGAATAACGCCTAAAATTTCAATATTTCTACCTAGCAGCTTTCCTTGTGCCCTTTTCAAGGCTACTACTATTGTAAATAATATTTTCTATCCGTCGTTGTAGGCGTACGCGAAAAGCGGCATCTTCGCGACTGATCATAAATATTCTACTTACCTCTCTTAAGGGGATCAAGAACGTTTCAAAAATCTCGAAGCTATGTGTCGATAACTTAAAATTACAGTTTCCTCTGTAACTATTGTTCTTTTAAAGTTAGACGAATTTCGTAAACGTAATTGTACATAAAAAAACAAAATTTATCTTCAAGCATGGATAAAAGTTTCAAAATATTAGTTTATTTTAATAATTAGCATAAACGAGTGGTGCCATCTTCTATCTTTCCTTAGTTGAAGGTTTTTTTTGCATTCTCCTACTAGTCCGGGCTGATCAACGCACACCAACGGTAGCAATGCGTGGCAGGCCAACATGTGTTCACCACCTTCTGAGAATACTGCACAGCTTACTATGCAGTGGCTACCTACGAATGTCCCCGACGAAACGCGCGATGCTGAGAGTATGGGCAGAAAATACTACGGTGAAAAAATGGGTAGTGTTTCCGAAAATTTTATGAGGGTAAAGGGCGATCTCGTAGGCTGAACGTGAACAATTCATAATAATTCAAAATTTGCAAAATAAATACTTTATGAACAGATATGTAATTCTACAGAAAAGGCTTATTTCAGCAGAATTTGAATGATAAAAATCGAATGGTAACTACCTGAGATTATTAGACTAGGTTGTTAATCTTCACTTACAGACTGTGAATTGATAACAGTAAAAATGCTCCGATTTTCGTGATTCAAGTTTTGTAACTATAAGTAATCATTACGCATGAACTGACGTAAGCCAAAAATTACCTTTGTTTAAAAATTGTTTATTTGAAAATTGAGAGTAGAATTTTTTTCTAATGCTGTCTTATATGGGTACCCGTACAGAGAGGACTAAGCCTTTTATGACACCAGTGGCAGACCCTTGGCTAGAGCGTTCTAATGAGGGTCACACCTGGTCTCACCTAAGGGCACAACCTCTACAAATAAAATTTTTCCTTAAAATTTTTCAATGTTTCAATATTATGAATTTTTGTATAAAATATTATTCGTTTTTAAAATTTACTAATAATAACAAAACTTGAATCATAAAAATCGGATGATTTCATATTAATTAATTTAGGCCAAGCGCCCTAGCTTTTTTGTGGACTTAAAAGTAGCTCGGCAACGGATACCGCGATTATATAGAGAAAGGGAAGCCCGTATACTTTTGGACATGAAATCTGTGCGGGATCGTTGTTTATTATTAATAATAAAATGCAAAAATGCATTTTTTTTAGTTTTTTGCTTTTAACTCGTAAAATAAGAGATTAACGTAAAAAAGTAAAGAGAGAAAAGTTGTAGCTGATTAAATTGCGAAGAAATTCATATATTGAACGTCTCTATCCGATGAATGGACATGGAGGAAACCTCGAAAAACCGTGGAAAACACCGCAAAATCGACGTTTTTTTTAAAATTGAAAACTCAGCCATTTTTACACTTTTAAGGCTCAAATTTAGAATGAAGGAAGGGCTTTATACCTACTTTCATGTCGCCAAAAAATGGAGCTCTGCGCCAATTACTTTTTGCATAATTGCAAATTGAATTTTTTATGTATGATTTTAGTGCACTTTTGTGTGCGCGAGCACGAGAAATTGGGGAGTCCTACTGGAATTTGGAATACAGCGTTGAAAATTTTATGATTTGAACAACGAAGTGTATATTTTGGATTTGCGAAAAAAAGGTTTTGAATCGATGAAAAATGAACTGAAACGTGAGCGAAAACGGCCGAGCGCGCGGCAGTGGTGGCAGAGAAAGTGTATATAGATATACAAGCGCGCTACGACGCCGCGCGCTCGGCCGTTTTCGCTCACGTTTCAGTTCGTTTTTCATCTGTTCAAAACCCTTTTTCGCAAATCTAAAAAATTACATTTTCTTGTTCAAATCACTCCAGTTTTTGGGGACATGAAAGTAGGTATAAAGCCTTTCCTTCATTTCAAATTTTAGCCTTAAAAGTTAAGAAATGGCTGAGTTTTCAATTTTAAAAAAAAACGTCGATTTTGCGGTGTTTTCCACGGTTTTCCGAGGTTTCCTCCATGTCCATTCATCGGATAGAGACACTCAATATATGAATTTTTTCGTAATTTAATCAGCTACAACTTTTCTCTCTTTACTTTTTTACGTTAATCTCTTATTTTACGAGTTAAAAGCAAAAAACTAAAAAAAAATGCTTTTTTTGCATCTTATTATTAATAATAAACAACGTTCCCGCACAGATTTCGTGTCCAAAAGTATATGGGCTTCCCTTTCTCTATATAATCGCGGTATCCGTTGCCGGGCTACTTTTATGTCCACAAAAAAGCTAGGGCGCTTGGCCTAAATTAATTAATGTGAAATCATCCGATTTTTATGATTCAAGTTTTGTTATTATTAGTACATTTTAAAAATGAATAATATTTTATACAAAAATTCATAATATTGAAACATTGAAAAACAAAACTTTGTTAGTGTAATCATGAAAATCTGAGCACTCACTTTATCAAGTAATTACCAGTCGATTTTTGTCA
This sequence comes from Philotrypesis tridentata, assembly GCA_018906965.1. Classification (NCBI taxonomy): domain Eukaryota; kingdom Metazoa; phylum Arthropoda; class Insecta; order Hymenoptera; family Pteromalidae; genus Philotrypesis; species Philotrypesis tridentata. The sequence continues at coordinate 170,633 of JACCIB010000272.1, forward strand.
TTCAAATTCGGGTAGCGTTTTCTAGTTTTATAAATCGTTTACATCTATTAAATTTTTTTGTTAGCCAACTTATTTATTCAAATTCGAATTTAATTTCAACGATCTAAATGAACCGTCATAAAAGGGACACTACGGCCTGCGACCCCGGCCTACCCACAGGTCAAGTAGTATAAACTGCCGCGCGGTCTAAGCGTTTGGTACCAGGTGGTGAACACGTGTACCAAGTTGCCGCTACCTTTTACTAAGAGCGTAGTACAGCTTGCAGCGAGTGGCTATGTACACTTATTCCCGGTGAAATACATGATGCTGAAAGTGTGCGTAGAAAAAATTTGGCATGAAAATCTATGGTGAAAAAATTCTTGCTCGGGCCGGTCGCGCGTGCTGTTGGAGCTGCATTACCGATCTTCCGGGAAGACTTGAGAAATGAAAGTCTGCGCCTCCTGTTGCCTGTCAAAGAAATAACATTTTTCCTCTTTCTTACCCTCTTCTTACCCCTCCGAAAGGTAAAAGCGGAAGAGTTTGTTTGCTACACGAAGATTCGGTTTTATTCTTTCATGACGCTCGAAAACTTAATATTTTTGTGACTATTATATACATTATATAAATTAGTTTACGGGTAAACTCAGTTTTTATGCGTTCTTTTCGTCAAATAACTTTTATAATGCATTTTCTCGGATGCATGGTACGAATGCAGCGCTTTTTATCGCCTAGCGGAGAAAAGTGGAACTTATTTTTTAATATTTTTTCAAATTTTTTTAAATATTGCAGTCATGCCGTAAATTTTACGTCTTTATGAATTATTTCCCAAATTTTCACAGCGATCGTAACAATAGCCTCGGAGTGGTTTCGAATATACGAAATCACTGCTTTTTGAACGTTCTTGATCCCCTTAAGACTCTCTCTTTCATTCTTCCTCGCTTCCCTTAGCCGCTTTCGCGCTTTCCTTAGCGTCTTACTTACTTGCTTACTTTCTCCGAAAATTATATTTATAACAGTCACAAAATAATGGAACAAAATTTGACTTCGTATTTTTTTAAATCGTGAACAAAATTTTTTTTCGGAAATTCTATTAAAAATATCACTATTCGCTTCATTTCAGAATATTGATGTATTATCGCGACATATTAACCGATTTTCGCGATTCAAATTTTGTTTTTAACGTGATGCAATTTGCTAACCCAATATACCATGCATTATTTAAAAATGTTATTAATAACAAATGTTGTCGTGAAGTAATATCTGTCTATTTTTTGCTGCAACCCTTGCTCAGCGGGGTGTACCTCTGCTCCGAGCCGAGCTCCGAGCGCAGGTCAAAATTTTGAGCCGGCTGAGCCCTCCCTCCACTTCCAGTTTGAAAAATTTATGATTCTATTGTTATTTTTAATATTCCGATAATATATAGACACTTGCGCTCTAGCTCTTCTACGGATATAGGTCAGCAACTTTGAATTGCTTTTTACACCTCTAAATATTAATTTAAAATTTTGAAAAAAATACTGGTATTAGTTTTAGGCTGATTCCTATCGTATGAGCGCTCGCCGCATGAAAATCGGACCACTTCGTCAGATTGAGGCAGTTTAATATATATATAATAAAAAAATTTCAACATTAATTGCTATTTTATATCTATTGATTTGTCTAACAATAATTGTAAAAATAATATTATTTAAAACTTTTACTTTACGAAAAATTAATTAATGAAAAAGTCTATTTTTAAAAAATTTATATTATTAAATATTATTTATAATTCTTTAATTAGTTTACCCACTCCTTTAAATATTTCAATTTGATGAAATTTTGGTTCATTATTAGGATTATGTTTAATTATTCAAATTATCACTGGATTATTTTTATCAATACATTATACTCCAAATATTAATATAGCTTTTAATAGAGTAATTCATATTATTCAAGATGTAAATTATGGATGATTATTACGATTAATTCATATAAATGGAGCATCTATATTTTTTATTTGTATATTTATTCATGTAGGTCGTGGTTTATATTATAATTAATTTATTTTAAAATCTATATGATTAATTGGTGTAATTATTATATTAGTTACTATAGGAACTGGTTTTATAGGATATGTATTACCTTGAGGACTAATATCATTTTGAGGGGCAACAGTTATTACTAATCTAGTATCTGATATTCCTTATATTGGAGAATATATTGTATATTGATTATGAGGAGGGTTTTCTGTTGATAATGCTACATTGGGGACCCACCACTTTAAAAATCTGAAATAAAAAAAATTTTCAAATAATTTTTAAATTGTTATAGTCAATTAGAATTAAACTAAAACATTTTAAATCTAAAAGTATATACAAAATATAGTAAGATTAAATTTTTATTATCCTACTTTGAGCCTAATACACATTCATGTCAGCGTAGACACTGTTCGATGACTTTTGGCACTGTCCGTAAGATTCCAAGTGTACGCATGGATGAAATGGGCTCAAATTTTTTTTACAAGCTTATTACAGTATTAGTTTCCGTATGAACAGAGGGATTTTAATTTGAATGAGTAGAACATTTGAAAAAAAATAAAATGTGTTAAAAAATATTTTCAAAACCATTAGATTTTAAATTTATTGACATATTTTAAGTAGATAGGCTAAAGGCATACTGGAACATAGGCATACTGGAACAATGGATCCCCTCCCTTTTCTGTTCCAGTATGCCTACAGTATACTGAAACAGTGGATCCCCTCCCTTGCTGTTCCAGTATGCCTACAGTATACTGAAACAGTGGATCCCCTCCCTTGCTGTTCCAGTATGCCTACAGTATACTGAAACAGTGGATCCCCTCCCTTGTTGTTCCCGTATACTTACGGGTTCTGGCATGTACTACCCCCCCCCCCCCTCAAAGCCAGAACCTGTAAGAAGAAAGGGGAATTGCTCCCCCTCTCTTTTGTTCCAGTTTGCCTATTGCTTTTTCTACTTATCTTTTTTTTTATTTTTCTTACCAATCTTTGTATGACTGATAAAACATTTTCATTAGTTTAACATTGTGTAATGCATATTCAGTCTTATAAATTGGATTATGGTTTATGCACATAGTTACACATTTTACAGATAATCTTGATGAATAACCATATTGTTGAATGTTGTGAACAGGTAATTTAAAAGATTGCAGCCACTTCTGCCTTAGATAATCTAAGACTAAAATTTTGGTGACATCTTGCAACGATTCACGGAGCAGGTTTCCAATTTGACAGTAAACAAGCCCATTCGTATTCCAAGCTATTCCATGATAATTACGTTTGAGCCACCAATTTTCTGCTTGCAGTTCATTGGGAAGTCTATGGAATGAGAACGGTTTCTTAAATAGATGAACTATAGGATCTCCACTGTGTTTAAGAGGAATAATTGCTATTTCCTTTAGAATATAATCACCTCCCATTTGCTTAAAGCCAACCATGTCTACTGCGTACTCTATTTTTTTATTTATTTGTTGTTTTAAACAAGCTTCTTTACCTCTCTATTAACAGGATTGTACTGAGTAATGCGATCATGCAAGATCAGACAGTAAGCTGATGTAGATGCTGGGAAAGGCTTTAAAGCTTCAATTTTTAGACGCACATTCACAGGAGCGTTTTTTAGAGTTTCATTTTGCCGTGAACAGTCAATAACTATGAGTGGAACATTAGTGAAATAATCTTCTTTATCCAACAATTGTTGCGGATCTCTTCCGTAGTAACTTCTTTGAAAATCAACATACATATCATAGAGCATTGCATACTGATTTTTAAATATGTCAATGTTCAGATTCCCGTATGGATAAGATTTTGAATTCAAGAAAAGTTTTACATTACTAATTTCACAATGATCAAATCTGCTGCAATTTGCATCTTTAACATCTTTTCGCTTAGTTTGTAATACAATTATTAGAAAACGAGGTTTTTCCAATTGGTTTGAAGTTTTTACTGTCCATACGTGCTTATTGGCTGATGGAAGTGGTGGGTATTCAAATAACTCCCAGGAACGATAACACATAGAGATTGGATTGTCTTTACCAATAAAATTCAATAGCTGGATTTTTTGTTTATCAGAAGCAACGACATGTGGCATTAACCACTCTATCATTAATATCTTTACTAGCCAGAGTTACCTCGCTCGCTATTGCTCGCTCGGCTTTGAGTATTATTTAGTTTTTAATTTAAAAATTAGTAAATAAATGGTCATTAAACAAATCAATTAGAAATCAATATCTATCATTAAATTAGTTCAACGAATACTTGTGTATATATGTTATATTTGAAACTATCTGAACTCAACTTCTTATTGAACTTTTTTAATTTAAACTTTATTTTACTGTGTAAAGAATGAAAATAAATATATAACAAAATGTACGCTATAAACAAATGTATTCATTTGACAATAACCTCCACCAAGAACCTCAACCGATTATATCCATTAACAATTGATATATCATTCATAGATTTTGTTATGAATTATTTCTATAAATGAAATACATTACCCTTAAATAATGTACAGGTATAACGTAATAATATATGAGTGGTTCTTTGTGATATGTACTTACAGAGATTTAATTTTTCTTGTAAACTCATTAAATTACTTGTACTTAATAAAATACTCGTCCCTAAATTTTTTCAGTGTTTCATCATCGATTATCTTAGAGTTACAGGGTGTTAAAGTTGATGAAATAAGATTTATGTGCATTTTTTTGCTAATTTTCAAAATTTCATAAATCGTCAGAGTATTTTACATAACAGAGCCAGATCATTTTTTTTCAGATTTTTTTTTTTCATTCACCGCAGACTTTAGTGAATGTGGGCATTGGAGAGCACTCTGGCAGGTCCAGATTTGCTTTAAAAACATGTACTTTCCAGATGAGTGTGGAGATTTTCAAATAATAAAGATTTAAAAAAATTATAACCAATTGAAGAAAAATATTCATAATTGCTTATATTTTTTAATTAATTTTTATAATAAATTGTATGTAATTTTTTTGAATCTTTATTATTTGAAAATCTCCGCACTCATCTGGAAACTACATATTTTTAAAGCATATCTGGACCTGCCACAGTACTCTCCAATGCCCAGATTCAACTAAAGTCTGCGGTAATTGAAAAAAATTGAAGAGATGTTGTAAAAAAATAAAATTCAATTTTTAAAATTTATACTTTTTTAACGTGTATCAGTCCACTTAAATGACTTATAACTTTCTTAAAACATGTGTATATGACTTCAACAATATATTTTTTGAAAAGGTTAGAAAACTTCCAGAAAAAAATGTCTTTTTAGTGTAAAATGATTCTCTCTGGCTCTACAAATTAATTAAGGTAGTCAGAAAAAGCAAAAAAACATGATTTTATCAAATATTAATCTGTAATTCGAAGATACTTGATGCAAATAATCTGAAAAAAATAAGAGACACTCATATGTATCTTAGGAACATTTTAAAAATATTTTTGGATACGGTTAAAAAATTAACCGCTAGATTTCTCAGAGAACTACCCATATATATATATATGTTGTAGTATATATTTTCATTTGTAGATATAAGATAAGTATATCATTTAATACATTAAAAAAACAACACAAAATTTTTAGTGTTAAAGACAACATTTGACTTATGTAAATAACAAATTAAGAATAGAGTTATAGTTAAAATAAAAAAATAGTACCTATAGTTAATGAGAAGTCTCGTGGTTATAATTTGTTTACTTGGATCAAATTAGTCAAATCACCTGTAAGACAGAAATAATAATTTATTTTAACACAAAGAATTGTGTTCCTTAATTTAGAAAAAATGTAGTTAATGATAATGAAAATATACGTATCTGATAAACTGAGTGTCATTGATATTATTGTTATGCGTGTATTACTTTTATACAAGTAGATTGTTGCACTTCAAACTTTTTCTAGATGTTAGTTCTAACACAATTACACATACCGGAGTAGAGGTTTCATTGAGTTCTAGTCCATTTCAAACAATAACGTTATAAAGTTGTTAACATTGAGTTCCGACGTGGATGCGTTTATCTTTTTATCAGCAGTATATACGACTACAATTTCAGGGTTCAGGTTAGGCATTATAATACAAAGAAAATGAGTTGGCAGCAGTTATAAGGATGTTATATAATAATTTAATATTATATAACATTTTATTATTTAAATTGTATATATAAATATTTAAATGTATATATGTTTAAATATTATTTGTTTTAATATATATATATATATGTATAAAAATTTTAATTTTATTAATTATCAAAATTTGTTTCCAGAAGTAATATCATCTCATTCACTTATGATTTTTTTAATACTTTAATTTTTTAAGTTTCAGATTTCATTACATACAAAATGTTGACTGAAACGGAACAACAAATTGTTTTCAATAAACAGAATGACTTACACAATCAACAAATGTTAATAGATACACATATAGATAAATTTAATGAAATTATGAAAAATCAAACATTGTTTTCTATGCAGACACCTTTACTAATACAAAGACCATACAATATACAACTAGTGCCAATTGATTCTGAGTATATTCAAATTCTTTTTTCTGGTAGTAATAAAAGAGGACATTGGAATTACGTTTGAAGAAGTACAATATCAACAAAATGCATATGATTGTGGAGTTTTTGCCATTGCATTTGCAACTGCAATTACTTTTAATACTTGTCCTTGTGGTTTGAGTTTTAACATCAATGAAATAAGAAAACATTTATTAAAAATTTATAAAATAAAATCTTTAGAAATGTTTCCTTTAGTAAGTAGCCATTACAATTTTATTTCGAGTTCTGTTCCATACAATCGGCATGTGCAGCATGCAAAAAATTTTCATTTGTTAGATTTTAATTGTCAAAAAATTAATATGGAATTACTCGAGTCACAAAAATTAGATATTTTTATAAAAGAACAAGGACAATTGCTGGAATCATTTAGTGAAAAAAAAAAAATTACAGAAATGAAATCGTATGCAATGATGACAAAGTCTCAAAATAATAAAGCAACAAGTGAAAAATACAAGAATAAAATTAATGAATCATCTAAATCGCAGCAACATGTGAATCAAGAATACAATCTTAAAGGTAATGAAATTATTTTGAAAAAAGTTAAACACATTTGCTCTTATGATGCTGTAAAGGAAGACATTACAGAAATGAAATCGTATTCAATAGTGACAAAATCTCAGAATAATAATAAAAAAATGAAAAAAACAACACTAAAAAAAATGAATCATCTAAATCAGAACAACCTGCAAATAAAAAATACAATCTAAAAGATAACGAAAGTACATTGAAAAAAGTTCAACAAATTTGCTGTTATGATGCCGTTAAAAAAGACAAAAATAATAAGATTTTGCAAAAATCTAAACAAAATAATGAAAGTTCATTAAAAAATTCTAAACACCCACAGCAGTCAGCCGAGAAAGTTGTTCGAATATGTGTACAAAAAAGAAATGCACAATATTATCAGAAAAATAAAAACAAAATTTTAGACAAATCTAAACAGTCTTACATACATCATTTTGTAAAGAAAAATGATGACTTGATTCAACGTAAAAAAAATAAAAATTATTATAACAAAAATAAGAAAAAAATCTTAGAGAACAGTAAAAAATCTTATACACATAAGCTCATTAAGAAAGACGATAAATTAATAATGCAAGAAAAAAATAAAAATTATTATGAAAAACAAAAATTAACATCTGTTAATAATGACAACATTAAAGATAAATCAAGCTATAATATGAGATTATTACAAGACGAAAATGATATTGTATGCAATGACATTGCGAAACAATTCCAAAATCTTCAACTTAAAGACGTGTATATTAAATGCACAAAATTAACAATGGAACAACTTCTACATTACAATATAACAAATTTTAAACATCAATCTAATAGAAAACGAAAAAATAACCGGTCAAATAAAGAAATTATTGAAACTAAAAGAAGAAAAATTGACTCTTGTGAAAATGGCAAACAAAAATGTAAGATAAAAACTATAAGTAATAAATGTGCATTTATACCCATCACTGATATTCATGAAGCTTTAATACCAGAAAATAACGTTGGTAATTTAACTTTAAAATGTAAAAATTGTGATGCAAAACATTGTAGTTTTGAAAATGAAAACAATAATAAATTCTCTAACTGTTGTCATCAAGGCAAGGTAACTTTACCTGAAAAATATGAATATTCTAAAGAAATAAAATATTTAATTGCAACAAATAAACAATTTAGAAATGATATAAGAATATATAATAACATGTTGGCATTCGCAAGTTTTGGCGTTAAATTTGACAAAATTTTCACTCCTGGTCCACAAGTTATCCGTATATGTGGACAAATATATCATGACGTTTACGCATTACATCCACCAAAAAATACAACAAGAAAATATGGTCAAATGTATATTATCGACAATGAAGAAGCAAACAAAAGTAGAATTGAAAATAATACCTTTCAATGTTCTGAAAAGATTTTAAGGAAATTAGACAATTATTTAAGAAAAAATAATCCATATGCTGAAGCTCATAAAATGATGTATGAAGTGGAATTACAGGCAAATAATAAAGTTAATGTCAATAATACAAATATTCCAGAAGTAAAAATGCTGATAATAAGAAATAAAAATTTTGATAAAAATCGTTACAATATTGCAGCATGTAATGAAGTTGCTGTAGTATTTGAAGCGAATGATGGTGAACCACCAATAGACAGAGATGTCTGTATATATCCCAAATCGGAGACACCAATTAGAATGCCAATTATAAGTAAACATGTAGACCCAATGACGTATCCCTTAATTTTTCCACAAGGTGGTTTTGGGTGGAACCCATACATGAAATTAAACAATAGCAACAAGAATATGTCCATGCTGCAATTCTAAAACTACAAATTAAGTATAAGAAATGATTTTAGTCCATACATAAATTCTGGTAAACTATCCCAGCAATACATTTTTGACGCATGAGTTAAGGTGGAGAGTTCAAGATTATATTACATTAAAAAAAATCAGAAAAACCTGAGGACAGAATTATATCAAGGATTAATGGATCATATTGCAAATAAATATTGTAATAATATTGAGAATTTCGATATTGGAAAAATGTTTATTTTACCATCAAGTTTTACAGGAAGTCCTCGAGCTTTGCATCAAAAATTCATAGATTCAATGGTTCTTGTCCAAACTTATGGAAAACCAGACTTATTTATAACTATGACTTGTAATCCTAAATGGAAAGAAATTATTGATAATATTCAACATTATGAAGTTCCTATGGATAGACCAGATATAGTAGTAAAAGTTTTTAATGAAAAAGTAAAACAACTTAAAAAAGACATTGTAAAAAACAACATTTTTGGAAATTGTATTGCATTTACATATGTCATAGAATTCCAAAAAAGAGACTTACCTCATATACATATGTTGAATTTTTGGATAAAAAGGATAAATTATATAATACTGATTTAATTGATGAAATAATTTCTGCAGAAATTCCTGATGAATCCAGAAATCCACGATTATATGCAATTGTTAAACAATTTATGATTCATGGTCCTTGTGGCGAACAAAATAAAAACTCTCCATGTATGGATTGAGAAACAAATACATGTACAAAAAAATTCCCAAAAAAATTTACTGAAAATACCGTAACTAACACTGGTTATCCTTTATATAAAAGAAAAAACGATAATAGAAACATTTATTATTGTTCGAAAAAATGTGTAGATAACAGATTCGTTGTACCTGACAATCCATATTTACTATTAAAATATAATAGTCACATAAATGTTGAAGTTTGTTCAACTGTTATGTGTATAAAATATTTGTTTAAGTACTGTTATAAAGGACATGACTGCGCTTTTATTGAAATGAAGTTAAATAAAGAAGAAATTAGTAATAATGAAAACAACAATGAATTCGACGAACTTGAAATACAATATGATGAAATCAAACAATACATTAATACAAGATACGTTTGTCCTCCAGAAGCAATGCATCGTTTATTACAATATAATATGAGTGAGTTGTCACATACCATTAATAAAATGCCTGTTCATGATAAGGATCAACAACAAATTTATTATGTAAAAAATGAAGAAATGAACGTGCTGAATAGGAATGTTGGAACAGAACTTACTGCTTGGTTTGAACTGAATCAAACAAATGTAGAAGCTCGGAATTATTTATATTCAGAAATTCCGACACATTAATATATTTGATAAAAATGCAAAAAAATGGAATAAACGTAAGCGATATACGAAACCAGTGTTAAGTAGGATGTATTTAGTAAATCCTAAACAAAAGGAAAAATTCTTTCTCCGATTATTATTATTAAATGTTAAAGGAGCTACATCATATGAATATTTAAAATCATATAATGGAATAACATATTCAAGTTACTATGAAGTTTGCAAAGCAAGAAATTTAATAGCTACAGATGAAGAATGGGATAAATGTTTAGAAGAAGCATCACAGTATAAATTTCCAAAAAGTATGTGTCAATTATTTGCTTACATTTGTGTATTTCACAACCCAATTAATGCACCAGAACTATTTGAAAAATATGAAACACAATTTTATCCACCAAAATGTCTGAAGAAGTTGGCCTACAATATGCATTAAAAGTAATCGAAGACATTTTAATTTCTCATGGGTTTTCAACAAAAGATTTTTGCCTACCAGATGTCACTAATATAAATGAATTAGCTTACAATATTACTGATGATGACAACGACAGTCTCAATGTAAATAACACTGATTCATGTGCACATGTAATTTCAACATTAACAGATGCACAAAGAATTATTTTTAATATGATAATAAATTCTATTCATAAAAAATCAAATGATAATTGCACATTTATAGATGGTCCTGGAGGTACCGGTAAAAGTTATTTATTAAATACACTTATAACTTATTTAAAAATAAATAATATTAAATTTTTAACAGTTGCATGGACTGGAATTGCTGCTAATTTATTACAAGATGGAAAAACTGTGCATACAACATTCAAATTACCATTAAACGTTAATGAACAAAGTACGTGCAACATAACTGCAAATAGTATTATTGGTCATGTAATGAAGGATGTTGAAATTATTATTTGGGATGAAATATCAATGACTTCCAAGTACGCATTTGAGGCAGTTGATCGAATGTTTAAAGATATTTGTAATAACAACAATATTTTTGGTAATAAAATCATCATTGTATCTGGAGATTTTCGGCAAATATTACCAGTTGTTAGACATGGAAACAGAACACAAATAATTGAAAACTGTATAAAAAAGAGTGATTTATGGGACAGTTTTAAAATTGTAAGTTTAAAAGAAAATAAACGTATTGTGGAATCAAATGCACATTTCAAAAAATGGCTTTTAAATGTAGGAGATGGAATATTCGCAAATAATTTTGAAAAAGAAAATGAATTAATAAGTATACCCGAAGAAATGTTATCAAAAGGAAATATCATTAAAGAAATATACGGTACAATAATTGAACCAAGTAATGATGAATATTATGAAAATATTATATTGGCACCAAAAAACTCAGACGTTCTAGAAATAAATCATAAAATTTTAACACTTATCAAAGAAAAGGAACAGATGTTTTTAAGCTGCGATTCAGCCGAAGATTCTAATAATGAAGATTTAAACTCACTTTAACCAACAGAATTTTTAAACTCCTTAACTCCTAATGGCTTACCACCGCATAAACTTATATTAAAGAAAGGAGCTGTCGTCATGTTATTACGAAATTTGAATTTAAACGACGGACTTTGCAATGGCACAAGATTAATTATAAAACAAATGAATAAATATACCATTTTAGCGGAAATAATTACTGGAAAAAAACTGGTTCAAACGTTATATTACCAAGAATATCTTTAACTCCACCTGTAGAAGAAATACCGTTTTCAATGACCAGAAGACAATTTCCAATTCGACTTGCACACGCAATGACAATTAATAAAGCTCAAGGACAGTCATTCAAAAAAGTTGGTATATATCTACCGTCTTCAGTATTTTCTCATGGTCAATTATATGTTGCTCTATCCAGAACAACACATCCAGAACATTTGAGACTTGATATTAATAGAAATGACAATTTCAAAAACGAAACAAAAAATACAAAAGATAATAAAGTTTATACAAAAAACATTGTGTATCAAGAAATTTTATAATGTAATAAAAACTGAATGTTGTTAATAAAATAATGAAAAATTAACAAAGCAGTAGCTAAGATTAAGCAAAGCGGCAGCTAAGATTAAGCAAAGCGGCAGCTTCTACATTATCAAAAAAAAAACACCGCTAACTCAATATTAGCAAAATTCATAGAATTACAGTAAAAGCGCCGCTTAATCAATATGAGCAAAACTCATAAGTTTCAAAGAGAGCGCCGCTAAATCAATTTTGGTGAAATTCATAGAATTATAAAGAGAGCGCCGCTTAATCAAGAGGCAGCTTCAAGTATATTGGTAAAATTTATAAAATGCCAAGAATAGTGCCTCTGAAAAAGCGGCAGCTATGATTAGAACACAATAAGCTACAAAATTAAGCACTGATTCACTAATATGAAGTTTTTTTATAGATTAATAATTGGTAAGGTAGAATTGTAATATTATACACATATATACATTTATATGTATATATATATTTTTTTAATATGTTACATTAGTTACGTAAAGTATATAAATATTTTTAAAGTGTTTCCACACTTAATAATTGACAAGGTAAACTTTATAATAAAATATCAACACAGTATTAACAACATGTACACAGTGCTATACATGGAAATGAAACACAAAACTATAACATACAAAGTTATAATTTAAACTTTTTAACTTTTTCTAGAATTGGATACAATGAAGGAGAATTGTGGCTGGAATGAAGGAAAATGAATATCAACCATTAAATTTCTTCAGCAAATAAATGCGTATATCATTTTATGTGAAAAATGAATTCAGCAAATATAAGGTGTTTATACGGTTAATAATTTGTAAGGTAAATTTTAAACTTTATTCTATGGAATTATGTAGTAATTGTACATGTGTAAATTTAAATTTAAATTTTTTTATACTATTTTCAGACAGAAAGTATTAACAAAGCATTATCAATACGTACACAGTATATAAATGAAATTTAAACAAATTAGTTATAAATCAATATCTATAATTAAATTTATTCAACAAATACATGTGTATATATGTTCTATGTGAACTTAACTTCTTGTATTTAAACTTTGTTTCACAATGTAAAGAAAGAAAATAAATCTATAACACAATGTATGCTATAAACAAATGTTTTCATTTGACAACAATCTTCACCAAGAACCTTAACTGATTATATCCATTAACACTTGATAATAATTTTATGTGTGCAGAAGTCTTTTTCAATGAAGGAGAGGGGTAACCGGAATGAAGGGCAAATTTAGCTAAAATAAAAGAGAATGGTTGGAATACAGAGAAGAGTGTCAAGACAAAAAAGGAAGGGTGGCCAAATTGTAGGGGAAGGGTGACCCGTTATATGGGGCTGTATCAAGATAGATAGCTTTATAAGGCCGCGCTTCGTACGGATGGGCGGGTGGGCAGAAAACTTAATGTTTTTCAGCTTCCAAAAAAGCCCCATAGAACAAACGTATCAAAGATTGTTTTATGGTAGATCGATGCTTGATAGCGCCAATTAACCTAAAGTGTGAAAAGAAATCCATCAAAATAATTAATTTTTACGAGTGATGGGCCTGTTTTACCAGTTAAGTGTCACTAGGTCAGTTTCTCTTTAATATAATGTAAGATTAAAATGATCTTTCTGAAGAATTTATCGATCTTCCCGAGGCAGTGGGTAAGGGAGGTGAAATAATATAGATCATCCTTCCTTTTTTCGACGTTTCGGCAAACATTGTCACCCTCATCAGGAAACTGTGTTTATTCAAAAAAAAACTTTAGATATGAAATAAAATTTTTTACAAGACAAATTTATCGTGAGACTTACATATAGAGCAGCTACGTTTTGTGTACATTTTCAAAATCCTTTATATAATCATTTATATCCTTTATATTCCAACTGAGAAATAAAAGTGAACGTTAGACCTATGTAATGTACAGACACATACAAATCCCGTTTGACGTCACTTGTAAACAAACCACTTGAACGTCTGCGATAATTTTCGCAATATAAAAGCTTGGACTATCAGCTACTTCCTTACTTCCGAAATTGTAGTCGATTAAATCACAATAATAGTGTTTTCAAATCGGCTCCTCTTCCTCGGTCCGTAATCGACCGAGGAAAGGATTTTCAAAATGTACACAAAACGTAGCTGCTCTGTGTAAGTGTCACGATAAATTTGTCTTGTAAAAAATTTTTATTTTATATCTAAAAGTTTTTTTTTAATAAATAGTGACATTTCCTTATGAAGGCGACAATGTTCGCCGAAATGTCGAAAAAAGGAAGGATGGTCTAAATTATTTCACCTCACTTACCCACTGCCTCGAGAAGATCGATAAATTCTTCACAAAGATCATTTCACAAACTACCGAGGGATAGAATAAAAAATAGACATAGTCTATTCACATATATAATATTAAAAGTTTTTTATTTATACATTAAAAACACCGAACTCAATTATTTCCACACCATCTTTATAGTGTTTTCCCCTGTGGGCCTAATTCACTTAAGTTTTTTTAAATGTTTTTTTTAGGTAGATGTGGTGGTGGTGTGGAAATACAAGAGTATTTAACCTGCACGTTACGCATAATTCTAACTTTTCCTATATTGCTCTCCTCCTCTATCCTCTTAATCAGCTTCTTCAAAATGACCTAAAATTGTTTCAAATTTACTTATTTTTTAAATTAATAAAAATATAGTAAAATTTTTTCTTAGGTTTGATAGATTTTCTTAAGATCTTACAGAAAAAAAAAACAGTGAAAAAAAATGCATGATTTCTATTTATCTTAAAAGTGGTACAAAAACATATGAACACTTATATCAATTACGTTTAAATAGCAATATAATAACATAGATATAAATTACGTCTAAACATAATCAAACTTAAAATTTAAGGCTAAGGGGATAACCCTCTAGTATATATATAGATTTAATATGCTACATATGATTATTATTTTTACCCAAACGGTATTAACAATGTATTAAGAGTATGCATTGACACAAGTAAGAATATAAATGAATATAGTGTAACGTCCTACGACGTTATTTATTTTTAATCTATGAGTTACAAATTTTAAACTAGTTTTCAAAATTCAAAACATCAAGAGAATTATGATGTTCATTTCGAAACGTTATATTTTGAATGCGTGCTGTAATTTTGTAACACAAGTCAGCGGTGTTACTTATTCGGCACTCGCTATACTTGTAAAACTGATTAATAAGCGTTATACTTTAAGAATCGGTCAACGTATTCGGGCTTTAAAAGAGTAGAATTGGCCTCATTTTAATTAGTCTCGTGTTTAAGTCCGAACTCCGTACCTCGCGGTTCGTCAATTTGCGGAGATTTTTATTGTACTTCCAAGTACTCAATTGTGAATTTAAGAAGCAAATATATTTTCAATCATACTCGAAAAGAAAACTGTGAGTGCATCATTTCAACGACCTATCACCTATTATCCAAATAAGACGAGCAAGCAGAGAGAAAAAGACGAGGATAGCAGATGCAACAAAATAAGACAAGTGAAGCAGAAAAAGGTAAGTCAAATAAATACACTAAAAGTACATATCAGAGCGGGTAACGAGTCTAAACCCAGCCGTTAGTAACAATTCAATACGCGCTCTCAACAAATAATTAAAAATACTTCATGCCCTCAAATACATGTCCTACCTATGAGGTGAGTGTAGGTGGGACATAACAATTGGTTCCGATACGAATCGAACAAGTGATTGATTTAATAAAAGCATTGCAAAAATAATAGAGCATATATCGAAATAATAGTAAAGTTGAAATAATTAAGATAAATAAATAACCATTTGATTAATTGAGTTCAGTTTTCTTTTTCCTAAGGTCTGCTTAGTAGCGACTTTTCCTTTGACCTGCTTAGTAGCGGTCACTCCAATTATTCCTTGGGTCTGCTGAGTAGCGACCTATCCTTTGATCTGCTCAATAGCGGTCACTGTTCCCAATTTTGTTCCGATTAATCAAATGAGTTTTGAAAACTGTCAAAGTAAAGTGATTAAAAAGAAAAGTACTGGAAAAAAATTATTTTTGCAAAAATTATTGAACAATAGGAAGCAATTAATAGAGCAATTATCGAAAATAAATAGTGAAATAGATTTATTTTTGCAAATACCGAAAATTGAAGATAATAAAGTAGAAGTTGAGCAAGTAGATAAATCGCAATTTCAATTAGAACTAGGAATTAAATTTGATAATTTATTGAAATTTGCGGAAAATGAATTATTAATAAACAAATTGAGTAAAAGTCAGGACATATAATTCAATAAGTATAGTGAATGAACATATGACGGTTTAATTTGAGCAGTTTGTAAGTCCATCGGTGATAAAAATTTGCAAAGTTGCAAAACGCGAAAAGTGGGTCGCGCGCTAGCGAGTTAAGTGGCCTGGTATACTACACATTTCATTAACGCGGACACAAATTTTTAACGCGGACAAAAATCTGTAGCTTGAACACGTTATTATGGAGCGGACATATCAGAATCGCGGACACAAATTTTTAACGTGGACAAAAATCTGTAGCGGGGACACGATCATTTTAGGCGGATAAATTCATTTTATGCGGACAGGTTCAATTTCTGTGGAAGAATATAATTAGAATTGGCGATTATTTTCGTCGTGAATAGATTTTTATTGTGGACAGATATATTCAGGGCGAACTAGTATATTTAAAGTATATAGCAAATTATGTATAGTAAAAAATCAAATGAGTGATAAGGATAATAAAACCGTTGAGGATTCTTTGCCATTTAGAAAATTAACTCGGTAACAAATTCAGAAGCATCCATCATTTGAAAAATTGCTTGAAAAATCTTTAACGAGAAATCCGTTTAAAAGAAGTAGTAAAATACAAAGATCGCCTATAAAAACGTCGAGTTCAGGGAAAATATCATTGGATCAAATTAATTCTGGTACTGGTGCTATTAAAAAGGTTGTAAGTCCAATAGTTAAGGGGAATCAAAATTCTACGCCAAAAGTAAATAAAGCTAGTTCTGAGGAATTTTTCGACACTACAAATAGTATTTTAAATGAAACATTTCAAGTAGAAAATAGTAATAGGTTTTCAGATATTGGAGGTTTTCAAGCTGAACAAAGTTTAATAACAGGCACGTCAAAAGATATTTTACCTACATTTGATCAAGGGTATAATTCATTGAGTAATTCATTTTTTAAGAATATTGATGATATAAGTAAACAGAAGGACAATTTTGAAAAGACAGAAAATTTAGAATTTGATAAATTTTTAAATACAATAGTGAAAGATATTACAACAATAGAATTTCAAAATAATACAGAAATTTCTGATACATTCGATAATAGATCTGTTATAGAACAGCAGTTTGAAAAATCCAATACTGATTTAATTAATTTAAATAATATAGAACAGGAGAACATTTCTGAAGTTAGTGAGTTTAGGATACTAGTAAGGTTGCTCAAGTAGAAATAAATTGCTCTAGTGAAAATTCTGTGAACATGGCTCTAAATGGTGCTGGTCACTCTGGTGATCAGTCAAATCGAAAGCCGATAAAATTGAGTTTAGAAAAGATTGCTAATTATGTACCGGATTTTGATGGAAAAAATATGTCACCTACAGACTACATAGATATTTTGAAAGACGTAAAAAATTTAATTGATGATGTTTAATAGTGAATTTATCGCTCGATGATGGAAATGGTGCAAAAAATTAATTAAAGATGCGTCTCTTCGAGCCACGTATTTATTCAAATTGCCAAAACGTTTCGGGATATATATATCCCCTCTTCAGTGGCTGATTTGTAAAACAACTTCCGTCTTTCACATAATTAGACGAAGCAGGAAAAAGAGAAATCGCATATGGCGGGACTATGACTCGCATTTTATTTAAAAACAGAACGAGATTTACCACCGAATGGCACCGGTAAATCTCGTTCTGTTTTTAAATAAAATTCTCGAGTCATAGTCCCGCCTAAATACTAAGAAACTAATTCAATATAGAAAAGACAATATTATACATTTTATAGATGATAAAGGTAAAGGTTTAGATATAAATACTAATAATTTTATTCAGGAAAACAATATTTCTTTTAATATACGATTAAACGAGGTAGAAATAGTAACTTTTAAAGCACTTAAAATTTTTGTTTTATGTATTGACATAGCTCAATCAGTTTGCATGATTAAAGAAAAAATATTGCAGATTTTTAAGCAATTAAAGATTATTTTATTATCAGAGAAAATTGATCATTTCAGTATTTCAAGAGATATAAAAATACATAATTTAAATTGGGAAGATATAGAAGAAATTTTGGTGCAAGTATTTGAAAATTCTAGAGTAAAAATAGTGATTTGTCTAAATTATATGCAATACGTAGATTTAAAAGATAGAGATAAGATTTTCCAGGAAAATCATGATAGTTTATTAGGTGGTCATGCAGGTGTAACCAGAACTTTTAATCGTATAAGGGCTAAGTATTTTTGGGAAAATTTAAAACAAGACATAGAAGATAGAATCAAAAATTGTAATGATTGTCAGAGAAATAAATTGAAAAGGGTGAAAACACGACAACCTATGGTAATTACTGACACCCCTTTCAAAACGTTTGACAAGGTAGCTATGGATATAGTAGGGCCTTTGAATGTGACTAAAAATAGTAATAAATACATTTTAACTATACACGATCAACTTTCTAAATATTTAATTGCAGTACCGTTACCCGATCAAACGGCTGAAACGGTAGCTGATGCATTCATAAAAAAATTCATATGTATTTTTAGTTCACCAAAAGTAGTGTTAACTGATAGAGGAACAAATTTTACGAGTAAATTGATGAAAGCTGTAGCAAAAAGATTTAAATTTTCAAAAATTGAAACAACTGCTTTCTCACCACAATCTAATGGTTCTTTAGAAAGAGCTCATCACCCATTGTGTGAATATTTAAAGAATTTTTCTTCTAAAAATATTTCATGGGATGATTTATTAGAATTAGCACAGTTTCAATAGAATACAAGTATTCATAGTGCACATAAATTTATGCCATATGAATTAGTATTTGCTTATCCACCAAATTTACCTTCATCTGAACCTTTGAAAGTTTCAGAACAATTGCCGACTTATAATAATTATTTATCCAATTTAATTACAAATATGAAAGACATTGCTAATTTAGCTCGTGAAAATTTGATAATTCCAAAAGAAAAGTCCAAAACGTACTATGACAGGTTTATTAAACCAGTAGATTTTGAAATAGGAGATGAGGTATGGTTGATTAAAGAACCAAAACCTGGAAAATTGGAAAAAAATCATAATCTAGGACCTTTTGAAATTATGGATGTATCGAAGAATGGCAATATTACTATAAATAAAGAAGGAAAGCAAATAGTAGTTCATGCAAACAAATTAATATTGTTTAAAAAGAAAAATTAATATAATCAATTTGATTTCAGAATTCAGGATGGTGTTTATCTTTATTATCATTTTTCAAATATTCTTAAAAGTTAATGAAGCTATCATAGGCTACGATTGTGGTTCGTCGGCGCCCAACATAACAACATACTCTCTATTGGACTCTGGAAATTGCGACTTTCAAGACCATCAAGTAAATTCGTCAAGTACTATTATTGAACTTTTACAAATGTTAGATTTTCATTCTATTCCAATTATTCAGTGTAAAGTTGAAATTCATAGAACTATATTTTCGTGTGGAATTTTTGGACACTTGATACCAGTTGAAAATGCGGAATAACAATATATTAAAGAATTAAGTCACGAACAATGCAATTTTATTCATGAAACGGGTATTTTTAAATATGATAACGTTCATACTTTTCGGATTATTATTGTTGTTAAGGTGAAGGTGAAACACAATAATTATACACTGTATGTAAAATGTAGAATACTCTTTATTGGTAACACTAAGAAACGCACCTATAGCCCTTAGCTGTCACAGCTAGAATGAATAAGTCCTATAGAGGAACTACTCTGTAGGACTCAAGGAGTGGGAGGAGAGAGCACGCAGCTCGAGCGTCTCCTCTATGCATATACAGTATGCATCTACACAGTGCAGGCATCTAATACAGTATACATATATATACGCATATATATCTGTATATCTAACACTCCCTCCCGACTGCACTTAGTTACTTATTCTTATTTATTGTTACATCTCTAATTTAAAAAAAACTTATTATTAAAAATTTAAACATGATTATGTAATTCAAACATATCTTATAATTTATTTTTATTCTTATTAAAATATTAGATAGAAAAATAATGTGAATTCATAAAGGAAAACATCAAGAGAAACCGGGCCATCAATTTCCTGAAATCATACATAAATTTACAATTAAATTTTCATGTTCATTAATTTCTCTACTAAGTAATTATGAGTCTCAAACGAAAGAGGTTTTGTAAATATATCGGCTACTTGATCTTTGGATTTAATCCAACTTATTTTCACTAAATTTCTTTTAATGCATTCTTTTACGAAATGCTCTTTAATTTCAGTTATATGTCTTAACTTATTACCCCCATTAGTTTCTGCACTAATTGTAGCTGCTCTGTTATCACACCATAGAGTCATAGGATAGAAAGATGTATTCAAGACCAGTTTTAATGAATTACTCATAGACAACATTTCTTGACAAGCTTCACTCATTGCTACATACTCAGCTTGACAAGTCGACAAAGCTACATATGATTGCTTGTGAGTTCTCCAGACAATGGCATCCCCATATAAATTTACTACATATCCACACGTAGTTATCGAACCCTTGCAATCTGCAAAGCTCGCATCTGAAAAAGCTTGAATATCATTTCTCTCGCCTAAATATCTCAAACCTAGGGATTTAGTGCCTTTCAAATATCTGAAAACTCTTTTAACCATTTCCCAATCATTTTCAGTTGGATTTATTTGATGTCTACTTAAGACATTTACTGCATAAGTAATATCTGGCCTTGTTGCGCTTGCTAAGTATAAGAGACTACCAACTGCTTCTCTGTAAGGCGCATTTTCTTTCGTTTCTGACAATGCTTAAGTCTCATTGTCATATTCAGTCTCTCTCATCTTTCTTTCCTTATTAGCTACTTGGGTAGTAATCATTGGCGTTCTTTTTGGATGTGAATCATCGAATTTGAATTTAACTAACATTTTTTCAATATAATTTGCTTGACTCAAAATAATAATTTTATTTTCTCTGTCTCGATTTATTGAAATACCTAAAAATACTTTTGGCTCACCAATTTCAGTCATTTCAAATTCTTTTCTTAATTTTGATTTTACTTCTTTTAATTTAGTATCATTGTTGCTAGCAATCAAAATATCATCAACGTACAGTAATAGGATTAAAATTTGATCTTTATGTTTCCAAATGAACATACATGGCTCTAAATCTGAATTTTCAAGACCAATACTAAGTGCAACTTTAGAATAAGACGTACCTTCAGGTATTTCCATATAAATTTCTTCTTCTATAATACCATTAAGAAAAGCAGTTTTCACGTCCATTTGACACACCTCAAGATTATATTTATTTATGATTGCTATTACTGCTCGAACTAAAGGTAATCTAGATACTGGAGCATATGTTTCTTTAAGCTCATAGAAATTTCTATCTAAGAAACCTCTGATAACTAATCTCGCCTTATATTTAGTGCTCCCGTCTGGTAAATCTTTTCGTTTGAAAACCCACTTGGAATCAATTATGTTAGCTTTTCTGCCATTACTCATAACAGTAGGTCTATCAACTATTTTCCAAACTCCGTTTTTATTCATAGAATCTAATTCATCATTAATAGCTTCTTGCCAAAAATTTTTATCTTTAGATTCTATCGCATCTTTATATTTTATTGGATCTAAATTGATTTTAGCAAGCAAAGCATGATAAACTTCATCTTCTGTTTGATTTTGTACTAATTGCACTTTTTCATTTAAACTATTAAAGAAGTTTGAGAATAATACTTGCACTTCAGTCTGATCATCGACTGAAAATTCATTGAAACTAATTTTAGCTAATAGAGCATGACCAATTTCACTTTCTTCCTGATTTTGTACAGCTTGTACAGTTTCATTTAAGTTATTGAAAAAACTTGAAAATAGCACTTGTGCTTTAGTTTCATCGTCAAGAGAAAATTCACTGAAACTAGTATCCTTTAAATTTTGACTGTTTGGTTTTGATATTTTGTCTGGAATTACTTTATTTATATTTTGCTCTAATTTTCTCGGTCTACCTCTCTTTCGTTTGGGCTCTCCCTCCGTTTCTAAGAGCTCTCCGGATTCATTTTCTTCTGATTGAAATTGAATAAACCAATTATCTTTGTTAATTTCCGTATTATCTAACAGCAAATTTTGAATCGCATCCTTTTTATATTTATCACCATAGACAAGTTTTTCGTTAAATCTCGCGTCTCTACTTTCATAATATTTACCCTCTTCTGGTTTTAAAAATTGATAGCCAGTAGGAGTATATCCTACCAAAATTACTCGTCTACCTTCATATCTAAATTTAGGACCGCTTTTTCTCTGAACTTTAATATATGCTACACAGCCAAATCTTTTAATTTGATTTAAATCAAAACTATGATCAGGAGCAAACTTCTCTAAAGGAGTGATCATATCATTTGATTTATGCGGTGTACGATTGTAAGCATACACTGCTGCATTCACGGCTAAATTCCACATACTTTCTGGTAATTTCGCATCATACATATATGCTCTTACTTTCTTTTGAAGTGTTTGATTGAAGCGCTCGGCCAAACCATTATGCTCGGGTGTATCAGGACTGGCTAGCTGCATTTCAGCTCCTAATTTCTTAAGAACTTCCACTGTGTAAGCACCTGTATATTCAGTTCCCTGATCTGAACGTAGATAACATATTTTCGCGTCATAACCCAGTAAATTTCGAGCACTTCTTACAAACATCTCAAAACAATGTCCTGTATCGCTTTTAGCTTTCATCGGATACGCCATGGCTAATCTCGAAAAATCGTCAATAAATACTGAAATAAACTTATACCCTCTTGGATAAGAAGCTGGATTTATCACACCCATTGTATCTGAATGAATAATTTGCAATGGAGCTGAAGCTCTTCTACGAGTCGATTTAAAAGGCAATTTATTGAATTTTGAAAGCTTGCATACTTCACAATCTAATAAGATGTCGTCAAAAATAGCTTCTTTTAATTCCTTATTTTCTGGAAATTTAATTTGCAAAGCCTTTAAATAGGCTATCGATGTATGACCAAATCTAACATGCCAAAGTAAAGCCTTTTTATTTTTAAGAAATTTCTTATAATTATCAGTAAAGGGCGATTCGCTATCTGGTACTTCAACAATTGGCAATTCATCAATATCATGAAATTTTCTGTCCCAAATAGTAGTATCAAAATTAGATTGTTCATACATTACTTTAGATACTTTCTCATTATCTTTATCTGTTTGACTTAGATCAGAAGTTTGTAATTTAGTAATTTGATTTTCAACACTATTACTATTATTTAACTCATCTTGCAAATTATTCTTCAATTTTCCTATTTCAGATTCTACATGTTCATTTAATTTACTTATTTTATCAGAATCAGTTGAACTTTTGTTTAAATTTTCACGCGCCGCTACGCTTCGAGTCAAGTATCTTTTTGTTGCGATACTTTGTTCTGCAATTTTTGCAAAATATTGATTATTATCTAATTCTGAATTATCTAATTCTTTCAATTCACTTTTATTAATATTAAGTTCAACTATCCAGTATGGTTATTTATACACACCTCTTATAAACAACTTATTCGAAACTGGATCAAAAATATCAATTTTCTCATTATCTAAGTAAATGCTTAGACCCATTTCAACAAATTTACGTAAAGACAATAAATTTGCCGATAAACTTTCTGCGCAAATTACATTCTTAATTTTAACTAAATTTCCGTTTTCAAGTTCGATTTCAATCTCGCCATCCCCTCCGTTCTTATGTCTGCCGATTCATTTTTGTTTGCACATTTAATCACACCGTTATTGCTATTTTCATTAAAAGATTTAAAAATCATTTTTGAATTTGTTAGATGTTCTGTAGCGCCTGAGTCAGCTATAAATTTAGTCAAGACTTTTGACTGATTCTCATCCACAGACTGCACATCTAACTCATTTTTCTGTGCATACAAAAATGAAACGCAAATTTTATTTTCACAACAATAAATTTCCTCACCTTTTTCAGTTTTATCAGATTCTTTCGTCATCTGATTCTCACTCTTATTACCATTTTGATTGGTATTTCCTCTACCTCTACCTCTGCCTGCGCCTCTGCCTCTGCCTCTGCCTCTCTGATAATTTCCTCTTTTAGCATTTTGGTTATTATTAAAATTATTGAACTTTCTCTTCAAACCCCGTTTTTGATTGCCGCGATAATTTCCGCGCATTTGGCCATTACCTCTCGCGTTGCCTCTTATTATTTTGAAATTATTATTCTGCACTTTAGGATGAGGACTGCCTTGTGCGTGGTAAACTCTAAGCAATTATAGCACTGAAATAGTTTTTTATTTTTATTCGGACAATTCACACCTATGTGTCCGTAAGCTTGGCATTCATAACAACGCCGATTATCTATTTGTGCCGAATTTGCAGCTCGCACCTGTGTTGTCAAATCTGAAGTTTGATTTCTCTCAGCCTTCTCGCGCATAACCAAGGTCTTAATTTGTTCATATGTCAGACCTTTTCCTTGCTCGCTTTTCTTAAAGAAGTCAACAGACTGAACTTGTGGAACAGAAACCATTACTGCGTTAAAAAGTGCATCTCGTTTTTCTTCTTCTGATAATTTTATAGCATCGGGAGAGTTTTCATAATTTCTGATAACGTCTTCAAACTGTTCCACAAATTCAGCTGCCTTTATTTTGCCAATAACATATTTCATATTGTACAATTGCATTCTGGCTGATAATGATGTTACATTTACCTCACATGATTTCAATTCTTTCAATTTCTTCAAAATTTCAATCGGATTTTGCATCTGCATTACTTTGCTATGATATTTAAAATCGATTCTATTAATTAAAATGTCTCTAACTTTAAAACTTTGGTTATCCAAAAACTGCTGATCTAATGATGTTGTTGGTATAGAATTATCAATTATATGAAGTAAATTATTTGATCTTAACTCTGATGAAAAATAATCATAAAAATGCTCATACTTCATGTTATTCGTAAGTTTATAATCACGCCTGGTTGAATTTGAATTTGTATTCATTAATTTAAAAGCTTCAGCTGCATTTTGCATTTGGTTATTACTAAGCTGTTCTTTCACTACTTTAGTAATTTCAGATCTTAAATTCTCACCTGATAAATCTTGAATTGATGAATTATTTCTTTCTGTATCATGAATTTCACCATCTACATCAATTAAGTCAAAATTGTCTACTAATTGTTTTACTATTTTATCAATTCTATTAGCTTGAATATTTAATTTATTTGACTGATTTGTTACTATTTTCTTATTCTCTTCAATAAGTTTTGATTACTCAATCAAAAGCTCTCTTTGTTTTTCAAATTTATCGTTTATATTAGCAATTACTTTATCATAATTTTGCATGGTTTTATTATTCTGTTGAATAACCTCGCTGAATTTTTCAGTTATGCGAGAGGAAGCCGCAGTGTAATCATTAACAACTTTAATTAAATCTGTTAATTTACTTTCTAGTGCATCTACTTTAGGTTCTAATTCATTTTTATCTTTAACTTTACTCACACCAATAGGCTCTAATATTTTATTTAACGACTCTGAATTTTCAGCCATTTGAGGTTTTATCAGAGAGGACAAATCAATTAGTCTCGTTTCAACGATGACTGGCTTAGGCTTATATATACCAGATTTTTGTAGAGTCTCAGTCTCAGAAACTGTCGAACTGGGCGTTGATAGATTCCCTTCAACTTGAGCGACTTTTTCTGCAGTTTCCTCATCTTTCTGGACTAGGTTGATGTGATCTCCTATCACATCTATCTCATCGCTGACCAGGCTCCCAGTCTGATGGCTTTCGACCACTGGCATAATTAGAGGCAATCCTTCATTTTTCTTCTGCTCACACCATTCGAGGACACTAGACCACTGCTCCTCCGTGAACATTCGTTTTTCTGTAAAATTTTATTTATAAATAACCGGTTTTTCAAAATTTATATATATATGCCATGCAGTCTTGCCTCTAAATTAATTAACCGAACAACAAGTTATATTAATTTAGAAGTGAATAAGCATATAAATATCCGAACACAAGATACTGTACATGCTTACTCTAGTCCCCAATGCAACAAAATACTGCACTGCAGTTTCAGTT
Source organism: Philotrypesis tridentata (assembly GCA_018906965.1). Taxonomy (NCBI): domain Eukaryota; kingdom Metazoa; phylum Arthropoda; class Insecta; order Hymenoptera; family Pteromalidae; genus Philotrypesis; species Philotrypesis tridentata. The sequence goes on from JACCIB010000272.1 coordinate 197,103, forward strand.
ACCTTGTTGACCCATCAGAAAAAAAATTAATTTTATTATTGTTAACAATTGTTATTAAAATTTATGCAAACACATTGCCTAAAGTATGCAAACACATTGCCCAAAAATATGCAAACACATTGCCCAAAAATATGCAAACACATTGCCTTCACCTCTAAATTTTTACTTAAATACCTGTTTTATATCCAAGACCCTTTTCTGGATATAAATTTAAAATCTCTCCTTCAATTTCAATTGACACATTTTCATTTTTGTGTAGGTAATTTAAACTAAAAGCTTTAGTCAAATAAGCCCACATCTGTTCCAACGTGCCTTTTGCTGTACAGAAGTTAAATTTTATTAAAATCATATCATGATAAATTTATATAATACTAGATCTAGATTTCAATAAGTTAATTTTCAAATTATGCACTCAATAGTTTAATTCATGAATTCAAAGTCCGCCGACGCGCACTGCCGAGATGTATTTACAAACGCGCCAGTATAGAGTATACTGTATATACATATATATAACGGACTCTATCCACGCGCGCTATGTATATATACCTATACTGAATTCAGTCTCCCTCCACCTTTTCGGAGACGGTCCCACTTGAGTATAGTATAGCTATACCCAACCTTCCTGACTCTACACTACAGTCCGTCGTTCAGCGCGTGCCGGCTTTGTCTAATACATACAACACGTGCGCTCCGGCGGTTCATTTTCAAATCGACCCTCCGAGTCCGAGATTTTATTGCTCTTAACGGCTCAAATTTTCTTCAACATAAGAGTATGACCGATGCGCATACTTTCTCTCGCCATTGTTTCAAGCCAAAGGAAAATTCCAACGCGTCTCACCCAAGCGCAGCCATTTTTAATTTTGGTGAACGTTATTCCATTTGAACGTTTGACTTCTATTTTGTAATTTTATTTACTTTGCGTTATTATAAAAAGTTTCACACAGACTTACTTGACATTTTATCCTCGGCTCTGGATAATTTCATAGTATAGGCGTCTTCACCACTCTCCATCCTTTTTGTTTAAGATAGATTTTCACGCGCCTTGCAAAAATCTATATATTTTCTTTTGCTTCTCACACCTTGTAAAAATCGATGATTTATTTTTACACACGTTGCTAAATCGTATATAGAATTTATACACGATTGTAGATTTAATACACTTTACAGATTTTCTTCTACACTTCACTCAATTAACAACAAATAACAGCGCGCAGTGGAAGCGTGCTGGGCCCATAACCTTTCGGATTATTATTGTTGTTAAGGTGAAGGTGAAACACAATAATTATACACTGTATGTAAAATGTAGAATACTCTTTATTGGTAACACTAAGAAACGCACCTATAGCCCTTAGCTGTCACAGCTAGAATGAATAAGTCCTATAGAGGAACTACTCTGTAGGACTCAAGGAGTGGGAGGAGAGAGCACGCAGCTCGAGCGTCTCCTCTATGCATATACAGTATGCATCTACACAGTGCAGGCGTCTAATACAGTATACATATATATACGCATATATATCTGTATATCTAACAATACTATTTCGGATTTAAAAATAAATTCAATAACTACTAAAGGCATTGATTTTGTGGGAAGTGCGGCAGATAGATCGTGTTCTGGTGCAGCTTATGCAGACAATTTCGGATCATGGAATAATGTCTTTGTTCGTGGCTTAATCAAAATTACGTTGATACAAAATAATGCTAGAGTAAATTTAAAAAATGATAAATTAACACTAAGTTCAGGAGTAGTTTGTAAATTTCCAAATAAAAATTGTATGGATATGGAGGGAGGAAATACGTTTTGGCATATTTTACCGGAAGGAAAGTGTTTTGAAAATTCATATGAAGTGTTATTTAAAGGAGTAGCAATTAAATCTTTTAGTACAGATAGTAAAGAAATAGTTTATTCTGTAAATGCAAATGAAATAACATTTGCATTAGCTACAAAAAATATTGAAGATCATTGTGATAGAGAGTTAATTCGCACTGAGCATCCAAAATTATTTATTGCAGAAAAAGATAGCAACTTAAATAAATATTTTTTCGATGTAGATAAAGTAAATGGAGAAGTGGTTAACAGAGTTAATTTGATTTGTTCACATATGTAAATTCTAAGTTTGTTTGTGTAGAAAGACATTTAAGAAATCAAATTCATGATTTATATATTAATTTAATTACTGAAAAATGCGAGCTTGAGAAAAAAGTGATTCAAAATTCCTTATCCATTGCCAATATTGCTCCTGACGAGTTTGCTTACAATATTATGAAGAAACCAGGTTATATGGCGAAAGTAGCAGGAGAAGTTGTACATTTAATCAAATGTGTACCAAGATCAGTAGTAGTATTACATACAGAAGATTGCTATAATCTTTTACCAGTTTCAGTTGGAAATGAAACTTGGATTTTAACACCGAAAACCCATATATTAATCAAGAAAAGTAGTAAAGTAGATTGTAATACAATTGTACCAGCGTATTACGAAATTGATGGACATTGGATTAAACTCATACCGAAGCCAACAGTGTCTATTCCACCGAATGTTATCAAACCAGATACTCATTTGGGATGGACATTTCAAGCTGCGAAAAATTTAGCGACGAATGGCATTTATTCACAAACTGATTTGGATAAATTACAAGAACAGTTAATGTTTCCTATGGAAAAAACACAAATTTTGAATGTTATTGCAAAAGATATAGCTGGTGATGTAACAGATGGAGTTACATGTTCAGAAGATACGTTAACAAGTATTGCAGAAAGTACGTGGAAAAAATATTTGAAAAACTTACTACGTGGGGATCCTTTTCATCAGGAATTTTCATGATTATAGTAATACTACACATTTGCAAATTGACAATTGACACTATAATAAGAGGATATGCTTTACATGCAATATATGGATGGTCTATTAGACTATGTGGGGCTATTTTTAGTTCTTTAACCCATTTATTCGTTTCTATGGGAAATACAGAAAAAATGATGAATTATGCAAAATCAAGAAATTATAAAGAAGAAAAAGAAGACGAGCTAAAAGAAGTTAAAGTTATTTCGCAAAATTCTCAACCTATAGAAGCTGAAACATCATTTACAACAGCAACTTCTTTACCACCTATTCCTAATAAACCGCCTTATATTTATCCATCTAATACAAAATCTCAAAATTCTATAAATGTTTCTCAGAGCTCGAATTTAGATATTTTTTCATTGGATTTACGGTAATTTTTATTGTTTAAATGTTAGTTAAATATTTCATAAATGTCTTACATTATTTAGGGCCTCGAGGGAACTACATCTAACGATGTAGTGTATTCATGTTTATACGTATTTTAAATAAGGATTTAGTTTATTTTATTTTATGTATTTATTTGTAATTTAGAAATAAGATGACAATATCATGTGCGACGGAGAATCCGTCGTTGAAAAGCTGAGTGACTCTCCTGCAGGCACCCGAAACCGAGCAGAAGAATATACTCTAATGGCAACGGGTGCTTACAGGAGAAAACAGCTGAGCCGTAGCCAGGCGTCGGCACGGAGCCGCGCCGTAGGAGGGAGAGAGAGAGGGAGAGCGCACGAGCGTAGCAGCCAGCCGAGTCGCCGCCGTGACGTCACGGCCGTCGAGCAGCGAGAGAGCGCGCGAGGAGTGGGAGCGCCGCTGACTACTACACGCGGCCGCGCGCGGCGCGCAGAGCCAGCAGGCACACCACTGGGCCGCAGCCGCCGCCATGACACCGCCGAGGAGCACGAGGCGACGGCGAACACAGCCAACGCATGGCGCTACAGCGAGCGGCGCGACGAGCGGCTGAGCCGCGTACACGATAGAGAGCGAGCGCGTGTGTGTGCATGTGTGAGCGCGCGCAGCACGGCGCGTGCTGAAAAACGTATGGGTGCGAGAGAGACCGCACGATGCGGGTAAAACACAGCGCTAGAGAGTGGAGGCTGCCGAGCCCCACAGACGTATGCGAGGCCGATATTGGCGGTCGGAGTGGAGGCAACGGGCTTCTCCACACCGACGGAAATGCGCGTACGCGAGAATAATTGCGCCAGAGCCGAGAGGGAGAATGACGCCGAAGAATGAAATCATGAATGTCGTACGCGTTGAAACAAAATAAATAATAATAAAATAAATGAAAATAACAATAAATAATAAGGGTCATTGCCCGAGAAATCATGTAGAGTGACAATGTGAAGGATAAAGAGTGCAAGTAAGCGAACAGAGCGAAAAAGAAAATGTAAACCGTAATTACCGCGGCAAGTCACGTGATCGCCAGAGCCGATGTATGTGTGTGTGTGATAGCCGGAGAGTGAGCCGCGAGCCGAGAGAGTCAGTCGCACGTACGCAGTGAACTGAAGCACAGCTACGAGCAATCCACAGAGTTTTCCAGAGTTTTAAGAGTTTTCGAGAGTTTCATCCAGCAGCATTTATTCACCCGCGCACAACCGCGTCTCGCCTGTATTCGCGTCGTCGATCCACAGAGTACGAGACAACGGCCGTACGCGAGGAAGTCTGCTGTCAGTGTAGTGAAAGTAATAAAGAAAATTCATTTACAATTTTAAGTGTTCAAATTTATATACCAAAAATTACCGGCTCAAGCGACCCGTGAGATAAGGAGTCTCAGCCGAGGCCCGAGCTTGTGAGTGAGCCATCCGTGTCGCGTCAAGGCGCCCGCACACCCGGAAAAATAATAGACGCGACCTGTAGCTCGACTCAGGACCGCGGAGGGGAAGGCCCAAGCGCGAGCGCGAAATACTCCCCGGGAGACGCACCGACGTGCCTCTCTCCTCCTATCGCCCGCCGCAGCCACCAGCCCCGCCGTGTCACACTGGCGCCCACAAAATCACAAAATAAAACCCGGAGCCGTGATTTATGTGTGTTAATTTTTCTGTTCAGACATCGAAGAAGTTTACAAGAATTCTCGTGTGAAAAAGTGCTCGCGTAGTGCAAACGCAAATTTAGCCATCTTGGTTGCACGAGCAGGTCGCCGGCGGCCATATTGAATAGTGGCGTCGGTTGCTCGCCGAGGAGAATTGCCGAGCACCAGCGCGAACACAGTGACGCGAAAACAATTTTTTTTTGTTTCCCCCCAAGGACAACAATAAATTAATTAAATTAATTTTTTTTTACCACCTCTCGAGAGAGCAAGTGATTAATTATTTTCTTCCTCGTTTTAATTTTTTTTCTCTCTCGTACAACGTGCAAGGAAAATTTTCCGGTTAATTAATTTAAACAAATTAAGTTTTGAGAATACCCAGAATTCGCGTGTCGTGCCGCAGCCGAGCCGTCGAGTTGAGATTCAATCTCCTCGAGGAGTGAGACTAGCCGAATAAAATCGATTACCGAGTACGCGAAATTGCAAAAATACCACATAACCTTGTAGAATAAATCAGGATTGATCTACGAAAATTCTAACGTGTCAAATTAATTTTAAGGAGACTAGAGTGACCGCTAGATTAACCAGCGAATTATACCGCGCGCGTTAGATCGAAAAGTTTTTTTTTCCTGGTCCGTGAATACAAGGAGTGTCGTGTAACCGCATACTCGCACCGAATAATTATTCGTCTACAAACTCAGAGCTGCTCTCTGCGACAGTCACGGAAAATACTGCCGAGTCCTGCGCAAACAATTATTGCGCAGATAAAATTATTATTAATCATTATTAATTAATTTAATATATTACTAATTTTACAATATTAATTATATTTACTATACCATATAATTTTCTTTTACATTTATTATTATATTATTTCTATTCATTTTAATTTATGTAACCCGCATGATTTGGGAAATTTCCTTAACTAAACCATTGTCTGCCTCAGCCAAACCACATTGACGGTTAACAGTCTGCACGTCAAAAGTGGAATTATATTTTTTTTCCCATACACCCCTTTCACCAGAGTAGACCGGGGATTTAAGTTTTTTTTCTCCACACCCTGCCAAGGTCGAGAGCAAAACTCTCCCTTCCCGAATTTACAGTAGTTAGGGATTTGGGAATCAGCTAGAGACAGCCATAGCCAAGGTTGAGAAATTCTTTCTTAATACCGATCAGAGATCAGACGAAGACATAATTTTGAAGATTAGATAATAAATAACCATTCCGAAACAGAAGATATTAGTATTGACGATGGATGAGAGGCAGAATCATTATCAAATAATGCAAGAACTGCGCAAAGACAGGCGTGTCAGACACCTACATAGAGACATCGAGAGAATGACACAGACGGATGTTTTCGAACAATTGGTGAACGATCGGGTGAGCAGCATAGGATCTGTAGAACTTCTCAAAGATAGACTACTGCGCTTGAGAATCAGAGAAAGCCAAATAGCCCAAGCCCCATGGTACGAATGGGATGAACATGGTCGCGTGCCACCGAGTACAATGGAGGACATGTTACTTGCACCGAAAACAGTGCTGCGGAAAAATGCAACACAAGCAATACCAGTGCCCATGAGTGACAACAACTACCCTGCCACGGCAAACGTCAATCTTGGACAAATACAGAACGTCACTGTACGTCAGATCCATAGAGTAACCAACGCGATGCAGGGGCATGAACAAGGACTCCCGTACAGAGTGCACCAGTCGCATGAAGTACAGCAATTTATGGACGTGCCGGTAAAAACCAACTCATCAGGAGCCTTCCAAGGACCTGAGACACATACCATGGCAACTCCGTCAATTGCAGCAACTCATACAACTCCAAGATCAACGGGAGCAATCCCAAAAATTCCTAGCCTAAACAGCAATTTACCCACAGAAGACAACGCCTCAGCAGACGAAACACAATACAGCATATACCAGTGGAATTCACCGAAAGATCATAGGAATAGCACACCGAGACAAATGAATGAGCAGCCAAAGCCGTGCAATGCAGAATCGGAGCAAGCCTCCGAAGAACCGAGACTAAGATCTACCAATTACGACTTCCCAGTCAATAATGAGCGACGAGAGAGCGGTCAGAATAACGTGGCGATGGACTGCGGTCAAGAAAAGGATTGGGCAGACCCCGTACGAGATGCTCCTCTCCCGACAAACCCAAGACCTCGCACGAGTCTTCCTACGAACCCAGGCTCACGAACGAGGGGAAACGAATCTAGAAGAGGAGGAAACAGACACGTCCTGGAGCACACATACCCAAATCCCTACTTCACCGAACGATTTCAACGACAGCCACAAATACAAACACCGCCCGCACCTGTATACAGCGTTGACCAAGAGAAATCCAGCGACAGTGAAAACGAAAGAGCATCAGGTGGTAGAAGACATAAAAAGCAGAAACACACCACAGCCAGAAGTCATAGAAGCGAACACGAAAGACGCGATCGACGGAGAAGGAAGAGCTCGAGTAGTTCATCAAGCAGCGAATCATCAGAAACCAGTGACTCAGATTACAGTCCCTCGCCAAGCCGTAGGACGCCAAGACGAAGAACCCGTAGTGGCCAGAGACGACGCCGAGGAAGTGAAACCAGTAGAAGTCGGGAAGCAGAAAGAGATACAATAAATAACCTTACACAGTATGCCTCCAAACTCCAAATTCTGAAGAACTACGACGTAAAGTTTGCAGCCGAAGCCCGAGACAACGCAGAGGAATATATATCGAAGCTTACAGATATAAAAACGAGCACAGGACAAAACAGCAAGCAGATGCTAGAAATCATCTCATACACTCTGACAGGCCGAGCCGCACTGTGGTACAAAACGGAGAAAGAGGATTTCCGTAACTGGCAAGATTTCGAAGAAGCCTTCAGACAAAGATACTGTAAACCGATGTCGTCGAATGACATAATGGACGAACTATACAAGAGAACACAGGGTAAAGGAGAAAAACTCGATGCATATATCACAAGCTTCAGATATATAGCCGATCATCTAAGAAAGCCTCTAAGGACAAAGAAACAGATCAAACTCCTTATGAAAGGGCTGAGACCTGAATATAGAAGGGCACTGAAGAACAAACACATCGAAACGTATCATGATTTGAAGAAATACGGTCGAAGGTATGAAGAGCAAGTAGAGGAAGATATAAGATATACACCACCCCCACCGGTGGAGAAATCTCGTTTTCCTGCCGTAGCCTGGACACCGGCGCCCAAGCCTAAGGTGGCCGCAGTGGAGGAAGTAGGTGAGGTAGCCGCTGCAGACGCAAGCTCAACGCCACCCAACCAAGGGAAAAAGGGGAAAAAGAACAAAGCGCCGACACAGCAACCATCTCTATCACAAACGGGCCAACCACCCGCGAACACTCCGCCAACGCCACCACAGCTACCGCCAGCAGAACCTGTCTACGCAGCACAGGCAACGTATACAGGAAACTACCAACAACCGCTACAGCGCACACCACCGCTAAACACAGCGCCACCGACGCAAACGTCCAACGCCAGACCAGGCAACCAAGCCGACTACGTAGGTGCATGTTACACATGCCACCAAACCGGACACCGTGCAGCTAACTGTCACCTAACGCAGTGCTTCTATTGCAAACAGATGGGACACCAGTTGAAAAACTGTCCGGTAAGGCCAGAGCCGACTTGCCAGGTTTGCGGGAATAAAGGTGCAAGATTCCAAACTTGCCAAACGCCGATGTGCGCTCAAATCAGAAACGGTTTGGGAAACGCGCAGGCGGGAGCAGCACAGGGGCCGCTAACTCCCCCCGCCACCACCACAAGCCCCACTTCAGCAACAGTCGCAATCACAGCGACCCCCACAGGCGCAACAAACCCCACAACCACAGTCATCAAACCCCCTTTGGAGCCAACTCCCACGTTAGGGCGTTTGGTGATAGAAAAGACTGACTTTCCTGTTCGGACGTCAGTCTTGGAAGGGGGAGAGAGTGGCATGCTGCCACTAAAACAGAGTCAAGTAGATACAACACCGAAGAAGCCACAGCCGAGAGTATCAATACCGAGAATTGGAAGTTCTAACCTAAAGCTAGCGGTAGACAAACAAAATCAAGGGATAGGAGCCTATTTCACCCCTACCTCAAGTGAAGAAAAACCGGAAAAACATAACCAAACAGGGAACAACCGCAATGGAAAAGAAGAGCACCAAGCACGAGGTATTGAAAAATTCCTGGAAGTAAGAGGAGAGCAGAGAAAGAAAACTAGTCTTAAGCAAGAGAGTGCCGCAGACAAGCCGAACTCACTAGACGAGGATAAGGAAGTCACGACACAACTGAAGAAATTAGAAGTCCGAGTAGAAAGGATTGCGGAAGCCACGCCAAACGGGACGCCGGTTGAGCCTCTGGGGAGTAGCAACACTACGAGGAAAATATCCGAGTTAGAGAGAAAATCTGAGAAATCCGAGAAATCCGAGCCAGAGAGAAAACCCGAGAAATCAAAAAACTTGAGTGCGGAGGAGTTTGCAAAACTCAACCTGGACGCATGGAGAAAAAGAGTTGAGGAGAAAAACTTAGAGTTGAATCAGAGATACTTGTGTGCACCACCCGCGAGCCTGAGCCGAGCTACGTCGCACAAAGAGGAAGAAACACCTGTGAAGGCAGCCACAGATCGCCTGACTTGGGCGATGGATTCAGGGGAAACCCGAAAGAACGCCATGGAAAAAGATGGAGCAGTACAAGAGCAACTGAAGAGAGTATCAGTGTTGGACAATTTCAAACGACGATTTCGACATGGATGAGATCGAAATAATCGAAGCTGCGACGTGGCTGGAAGAAGATAGTAGCGATACGGAGGAAGAAAAAGAGTATGAGCAACTGGAAACAATAGAGAGAGCACTAAACTTACTGGGTACCAATAACCCCGAGCCGAAGGACGACACCACCCTTGTCGACGTGCCTAGCTCTATGAAGGAGGATGATGGAGAAATTGCGGGAATCACCGTTGATAATCGGAATTACTTACGAGTTATCCTCGCAGGGGAGCAATACAGGGCGCTCTTCGACCCGGGAGCAGTTGTATCATTGGTAGGACCAGAGATAGCTCAGCGTCTCGCTAGTCGGCTTCGCAACGCAACAGCCCACATCCAGACGGTCACGGGAGCCCGAACACCAATCTTAGGATATTTGGATATCCGATTCGACCTAGAAGGAATCCCCAGCACCATATCAGCCAGAGCCGTACAGGAAGTCCAACACCCAATACTGTTGGGAAAAGACTTCAGCGACACGTTTAGAATAGACACAGACCATAGAGGCTGGTGGAGAGCCAATTCAGGGCCGTGGAGGGAGTTTGACCGGCGAAGCGACCAGTCAGTAGCTGCAATCTACGCTGAGTGCGCAGGCATATCAGAGTTAGAAGTAGAAGATCGACAAGAGATAGATAGAATCGTGAAGGAGATACTACCAGAGTATTCTCCGGACGTCCTAGGCTTCACCACAAAGACCGAGCACCACATCCAACTCACGGATGAAAACGCCGATCCGTCAAAAGTGGATAAGGAAGTCCCCGAAGAAGTTAGCTGCTATACAAGCGGCCGTAGAGGAACTTTGGAAACTAGGCGTCATCGAAAACTCCGCCAGTGACTTTTGCAGCCTACCTGTACTCGTGCCGAAGCCAGATGGTACGGAGAGATTTTGCGTTAATTACATCGCAATCAATGCCGTGACCAAGAAGGACAGTTATCCGCTGCCACCTATGACGATGATCCTCGATCGGTTACGCAACGCCAAATACCTCAGCAAAATAGATCTCCGGCAGGCGTATTTTCAAGTGAAAATGGAGGAGAATAGCAAGAAGTACACCGCCTTCGCCGTGCCAGGCATGGGGTTGTTCCAATTCACCAGAATGGCGTTCGGCCTTTGCAACGCCCCCGCAACGCTGCAGCGTCTCATGGACGCCCTATTTGGCCCTGCCGTAGCCCCATTGTGTTTGGGTATCTCGACGATGTCGTCATAGCCACAGAGTCCGTCGAAGAACATAAACATTGGACTAAACACGTGTTGAAAGTACTGGTAGACGCAGGTTTGACGATCAATCCGAAAAAGTGCAACTTCTGTGTAGGAGAAATTAAGTACCTGGGGTACATCCTCGACAAAGAAGGGCTACGCCTTGACCCCGAGAAAATAGCACCGATATTGCAGTACCCTGTGCCTAAAACACCTACACAAGTCCGCCGATTGTTGGGCTTATTTGGATGGTACGACAAGTTTGTGAAAGACGCATCCGACTTAAAAGCGCCTCTCACAGCTTACTCCATAAAAGCCGAACATGGTCATGGGAAGAGGATCAGCAGGAGGCCTTCCGAAGTATCAAAAATGCTTAGCCTCAGCCCCGGTATTAGCGAGACCGGATTTCACGAAGCCTTTCTGCATACAGTGCGATGCGAGCAACATCGCGGTTGGGGCCGTTCTCACTCAAGAATTTTGACGATGGAGAACACCCAATAGTGTTGTGAGTCGAATGTTAACCAAGCGGAGCGAATTACACCACCACCGAGCGAGAATGTCTAGGTTGATCTGGGCCATTAAGAAACTGAGACCGTACGTCGAGGGATATCACTTTACGGTAATTACCGACCACAGCGCGCTCAAGTGGCTCAGAAATTTAAAAGAGCCGACGGGGAGGTTAGCCCGATGGGTTGCGGAGATACAGCAGTGGGACTTCGCGATTGAACACCGCCCGGGGAAAGAACACCAAGTACCCGATGCCCTATCGCGTATGTTTGAACCGAATCAGAAT